>JBCFYV010003234.1:0-28813 GCA_039000515.1 Timema cristinae
TAAATTTTTTTTGGGGCCCCTTTGTTTTCCCCAAAATTTTTCCAAAAGGGGGGGGGGGGGGGGGGGGGGGGGGGGGGGGGGGGGTTTTTTTTATTTTGGTTTCAAAATTTCCAAAAAAGGGGGGGGAAAAAAAAATTTTTGTTTCCCCCCTTTCCCTTTTTCCCAAAAAAAGGGGGGTTTTTAAAAGGGACCCAAAAAAAGGGGTTTTTTTTAAAAAAATTAAAACCGGAAAAGTTTAAAACTAAAATTTTTCCCTAATAACTTCATAAATTTCCTAAGGGGAAAAAAAAAATAGGGTTTTTTAAAAAATTTTAAAAACATTAAAAAAAATTTAAACCCTTTTTTTGGGGTTTTTTTTCCCCCAAAAAATTTTTTTTTACTTTCTTTTAAAGGTACCCGGGGGGGGGAAAAAAAAAAACAAAAGAATTTTTAAAAGAAAAATTTTTATTTTAAAATTTTAAAAAAGGTTAAAAAAAAATTTTTTTTAAAAAGCCCTTTAAAAAACAACAAAATTTCCCCATTTTGCAAAAAAATTTCAAACAAAGGAAAAAAAAAAGGGGGGAAAAAAATTTTTTTAATTTTTTAAAAAATTTCAATATAAATTTTTTTTTGACCAAAAGAAAAAAATGATTTTTTTTTCCCCATTAAAATTTTTAAAAAAAAAATTTAAAAATTTTTGTTTTTTTGGGGGGTTTTTTTAAAAAATTTATTTGTTTTTCCTTTAAAAAAAATTTTTTAAAAATTTAATTTTTTTTTTAAAAGTTTTTAAATTAAAAAATTTTTAAAAGGGGTTTTTTAAAAAATATTTTATTTTTTTAAAATTTTTTCCCCCCAAAAAAAAAGATTTTTAAAAAAGTCCCCAAATTAAAAAAAATTTTCAAATTAAAATAAATTTGGGGGTTTTTTTTTAAAAGGGGGGAAAACCCTTTTTTTATGAATTTAAAAAAATTCCAAAAAGGGTTTTTCCCCCTTTTAAAAATTAAAAAAAATTTTTTAAACTTTTCCCGGGCCCCCAAAAAATAAAAATTTTGTTACCGGACATTTCAATTTAATAATCGGTTTAAAAAGAAAAATTTTAAATTTAAAATTTTTCCCCCTTTCCCAAATTTTCTTGGGGGAAAAATTTTTTCCCCCCACCACAAAAAAGGGGAAAAAATTTTTTTAAAAAAAAAAAAAATTTAATTATTTTTAAAAAAAAAAATTAAAAATTTAAAGAAAAAAAAAATAATTTTTTTTAAACTCAAAAAAGTGGTTCCCCAAACCCCTTTTTTAAAAATTTTAATTTTTTTTCCCCTAAAATGGATAATTTTTGGGAAAAAAATTGGGGTTTCAATGGGTTTTTTTTTGGTTTTTTTCCCTTCAAAATTAAATTTTTTAAATTTTAATTTAAAAGGAAAAAATTTTTTTTAAAAAAATTTTTTATTTGGGATTTAAAATAAAATTTATGCCCTAAAATTTTTTTGCCATTTTAAAATTTTTTTTTAATTTTGGGGTTTTTAAAAACATTTTTTTTTTAAATTTTAGGGTTTTTTTTTTAAAAAAAAAAATTTTTAAAAAAAATTGTAATTTTTAAAATTAATTGTTTAAATAAAAATTTTTCTTCCCCTTTTTTTTAAAAAAAAAAACATTTTTTTTTGAATTTCCTTTAAAACCCCCAAAATTTTTTTTTTTTTTTAAAAGTTTTAAAAACAAAAATTTTTATTTGGGGAAAAATTTTTAAATTTAAAATTTTTTTATTAACATTTTAAAAAAAAAAATTTTTTTTTTAAAAAAAAAAATTTTATTTTATTTTAATAAAAATTTTTTTTAAAAGTTTCAAAAAAAAGTTTTTAATAAAAATTTTAAAAATTAAAATTTTTTTATTAAAATTTTTAAAAGGGAAAAAAAAAAAAAAGGGTTTTTGTTTTAAAAAAAATAAAAATTTTCTTTTTGGGGGGGTTTTTTTTTTTTTAAATTTTTTGGTATTTTTTAAACCCCCAATTTAAAAAAATAAAATTTTTTAAAAAAAAGTTTTTTAAAAAAAGGGGAATTTGAATTTAAAAAAAAAAATTTTAAAGGGGGATTTTTTAATTTTTAAAACGGGTAAACAAAAATTTTTTAAAAAAAAACTTTTTAAAAAAAAAAGGGGGGTTAAAAAATTTTTTAAAAAACTTTTAAAAAAATTTTTAAAAAATTTTTTTTTTTAATTATTACAAAAAAAAATAAATGGTGGGTTGGGGTTTTTTTTTTGGGAAAAATTTAAAAATTTTTATTTAAAATTTTTTGGGGGGAAAAAAAGAAAATTTTTTTAAAAAAAAAAATGGTAAAAAACAAAGTAGTAGAGTTAGACTAATAAACCAAACAAATTTGACAAACTTTGTAAACAAGTGTTATTGTGTAACTAAGTGTAGGGAAGTACGCCGCATAAACCAATAGTAATTTATTCAACGGAAACTTGGCCTTAGGGATAAAAGAGAAAGGAAAGTGAAGGCCATAAGAGAATGAAGTTTTTTTTGAGGACATGCTATCTGTCACCAGAAAGAAAGGATTAGGAATGAAGATGTAAGATCTACAGTTGATGTGAACAGAGATATAAGGAAAGCTAGGATGAGATGGTATGGACAAGTAATTAGGAATGTAAGGGAGAGGAATACAAGAAGATTATGAATATGAAGTTATGTTAGGGAAGAGACAACAACTGATACCAAGAACAAGAATGGAAAGAACAAGACAGCAACAAGTGGTGCAAGTGAGAGAGCAGAGTAGAGAAGGACACACTCCAACTTCACTAGATTACAGCTCTGTAGGTATTAATATAAGATTACCGACTTTAGAGTGAAGATAGTATACTCGAGAAAAATTGCGTACGGTTGAGAGTGAGTGCCGCGCGGCGTGAGTGTAAACAGACAGTTTACATCTACTACAAAACATAAAAGCAGAAAGTAATGCAATAATGTAAGTTATGCATCGAAGAAGCGAGTAATTGGAACGCAACAACAAATAAAAAAACACGCAAAACTAACCGTACACACCGCACAAACCGATAAAACCTAAAATTATATATACTATCTATCTAATAACTAGCGACACACATCTCATATAATATCTACAACGCTAGAGATTCTCTCACACCAACACACTCATTCCTAATTTGATATGTGTGATTCGCTAAATTGAAAATGTAGAAATGAGTATGAGAGTATAGTGTATCTCTATCCTAAGATCAGTGTGAAACTAGAAAGATTACATAACTATAAAGAGCATAGATGCGTTTGCCTAGTAGTGTTTGGTGACTAGATGTGCGGGGGAAAGGGTGGTCTCGGAGTTGAAGTTTTAACTCTATCTATTAAATAGAGGTATAATTCATTTATTGTGGGGTGGAATATGGAGCGTTAGATGCAGGCGCTAATAGCGCGAGTGTCAGGGGGAGAGGAAGTTGGTGGGTGATGGAATGTAGGTTTATATTGAGATTTTATATTTTGTGAGAGAGAGAGAGCACAATAACGAATAGAGCATATTGATGAACATGAAATTGTTATAGAGCTTGTAGTTTTTTAGAGTGTTGATTGGTAGTTTGAGTACTCTCGAGTATGGAGAATTTGAGTGAGTAGGATCGTATATATAGTGAGTATTGTGATGTAGAGGTGTAATTAGCGATAGAAGAGATGTACAGAAGTTCTTCGATTATTAGTATATGTAGAAATAAATTTCTCTTCCTTCTATATGGCGATTGTTTATTTAGATCGTTATATAGCAAAATGGTATTACTATGAGTAGATTATATTTGTTTTTGGGTAGGTGTGGAGAGATTTGAGAGAGAGATAGTTGATTTGTGTTTGTGTGTGTGGGGAATTTTATATGAGGGGTGCGAGAGAGAGAGTGATAGTTATTGTTATTGTGCGGTGGAGGAGACTCTCACAGGAGAGTTGAGTGAGGTGGGTGTGATATTGTCATAGTTTAGTATGATCTGAGATTCTCAGAGAGTAGTTCTATGATAATGAAAATTTATGGAGCTGATTTGTTTCTTTGAAAGTTTCAGTTATATAATTCAAGAGTGAGAAGATTTTAATAGGAGGTGTTGGAGTGGTTATATATGAGAGAAGAGAGTGTGGATTTGAATATTGGTGTGTTTATTTAGTAGTATTTAATTGTAGATTTTTTCTTATATAAGTGTCGTTAGAGTTTTTTGAGTGTATGAGTAAGATGGGTGTGGGTTGGAGTGAGAGGAGTGAGTGTTAGAGATTTTATTGGGAGAGAGTTGTGTGGTGTGTTGTTGAAGAAGAAATTTTTGTTTGAGATGTGGTATTTTGTAATAAGTAGTTTTGGAGTGGATATGTGTGAAGTTTGGGAGGTGGTGTATGTTGTTTGGGATAGTGTTTTGTTTAGTGGTTTGTGTGAGAGTTGTGATTGGTAATTGTTAATTTTTTTTATTTTTGTTTTTGTTATTTTTTTGGGGAGATTGTAAAGAGTGGGGTTGAGTTGGTGAGTGTGGTTGGGTGGGGTGGTGTGTTTGTGTGGGGTGTTGGTAGTGGGGGTTTTTTTTTTTATATGTTGTGTTTTGGTGTGGTTGTTGTTGTGTTTTTTTTTGTTGATTGGGGTTGATGTTGGTTAGTAGGGTGTTGGGTTGATGAGAGGGTGTTTTGCTTAGGTTTGTGGTTGTGTTGTTTGTTTTGTTTTGTTTTTGAGGTTGTGGTTTGTTTGGTGTATTATTGTGTAGTTTGTTGTTTTATTTAGTTTGTTTTTTAGGTTGTTATAGTGTGGATAGTTATTTGATTTTTTTGTTTGGTGTTAGTTTTATAGTGTATAAGTTTTATAGTATTTGAGGATTTGGTGTGATTAGTGAGATGTGTATGTATAATCATATGTTTATCTTCGAGGAGATGTTAAAATCGGAGTTAAATATAGCTTGTAATCTTAGTTAAATTTATGGACGTAAATTTTCTGAAGTAAAAAAAAAGAGTTGTAGAATAAGTTGAGTTTTTGTATAAAAGAGGTAGAAGTGTATGGGTATTGGGATAGGGAAGGAAATGTTGATAGTTTTTTTTGTTTTGGTTATTCGTACAACCAAAGTTCCATAAGAACTCTTCTAGAAACAATACCTAGATTTTTTCAATAGTGGATAATTTAAATGAAATCGTAAAGAATGTTATATATAATTCACTGATAATCTACACTTAACTACTATACAACAATTCTTAACATAAAAACTAGATTTAACAAAAAAGCTTGCGAGCGAGATAACTAATATCAATCTACATTCATCTCATATTCATTCTCACTTTACATACATCTTCTCTAAAAAAAAAAACAAAACCAAATCATAAATTCCGTAGTCTTATTGAAAAAACACAAAACATTGGCGGCCAATCTAACCCTAAACTAAATGTCTCAAACCAACAAAACGAAACAAAAGACGCGCAACACGCGAACACAATCGTTATAAACTTAAAACAAAAGAATATCATATTGAAACTAACAATGTTAGTTTCCAGGAAAGTAAAAAGCCCATATGGGAGGGAACAGAGAGGAGGGGGGAGTTCAAAACCCTCCCACAAAATTTTAATGAACAAACTATACAAACTTTTATTTAGATTTCCTCAAACAATATCAAAAAATTAAGATACAAGTATACAATTAGGAGCGCGTGGCCAACCGATAAAATACAACTTTGCATAAGAGACAAGCACGCAGGTGTTTTAGTATGTAGAATTTTCCCTAGCCCATTCTCATTACTTAATGAAGGGTTAATGTTGCAAAACAAACCAAATCTGATAGCTACTAGAAAGTGTTCTTAACAATCTGAATAATTCCTAGCCTTGAACACCTTATTGGTGTTATTTCGCAAAACATAAACCACTTCTGATAGCTTCTAGAAGTGTTTAATATTCAGAATATATCCTATCATTCGGCAGCTATGGAGTTATGTCGCAAAAAAACACACCTTCAGTTGGATTCTAGAGGTGTTCAGTAATAGAATTTTTCCTAGCCTTCTGCAGTTGCGGTGTTATGTTGCAAATAAAGAACTTCAGATAGCTCCCAAAGGTGTTTAGCATTTAGAATTTCTCCTAGTTTACGGTAGTTCCCAAATAAACTTCCCCAGATAGCTTCTAGAGTTGTTTAATATTTAGAATTTGTTCTATCCTCTGGCAGTTAGAAGGTTATGTGGCAAAAAAAAAACACTTCAGATAGAATAAAATTGAACTTGGGATCTTAGCGCGTCAATGTTCTAGCACAGTTATCCAGGATTCGTCCCTCGCTCATGATCTCATATCCACGCGCACTGACTATATAAAAGTGTAGTCAGTTTAGTCAGTGCAGACTATAACTTATGTAAATATTATAGTATAAGCCTTTATCATAGGTACAGCTCTAGATCAAATGATTTGACGTATGAATTAGTGAACCCATTTCTAGTTGTCAAATAATGATCTTGCTATCAGTCTAAATTTTAAATTCAACTTATCCACTAAGAATCTTAGTTTGAATTACAGCTTCAACTCGGAACCCACAGTTGTTTGTTGTTCCGGGGCCTTGTTACCAGTGGTTGATAATACTCCATTGTTTGCTATTTTTGATATTTTTGATTATTTGATATTTTATAGATTTATATCCCGGGGCCTTGTTAGCACTGGTTCATAATCTACTATTTCTTGATGTCTCGGGGCCTGGCTATACATGTAAATAATGACTTGTACCAACTGGTTGAACACATGCATATACGGACAAAACGATTGACAGACACCTGGTTAACACAAAAAAAGACCAACTTAGAAAATTGATACCTTACTAATGATGATTTTAATCCACAAAATTAGTGTATAACCGAACGGGTAGTAAGACGCGGTGCTAAAAAACATTCGTATTTTTTTCCTTAGCTTTTCACTCCCCGTTTGAGCTATACGCAGAACAAGGAATGCGAATGACGCATTGTACCTTGTGACCACAAATGTGGGTATTTATTAGAGCTATAAATTTGGTTAAAAAATAATATTTCATAGACTACTTGTTATTTACCGTTTACGATTTTGTTGTCGAACACGTTGTTTGCAATGTATTGACTTGACAGCGAGTTCGGGGTTTGATCTCCGTTGGGTATACAGAGGGTAGTTTTATTATAAATTGTTTCCCACACTCTCTCTTTAAGCAAATGCGAGTGCACTTCCTCTAAATTCAGCTTTCTTAATCCCTAACTAATTAGCGTAATTAGTACATGTGAGTATACCGCGAATGGTTAGTACGACTCGGTGCTAAAAGCATAATAAAATAACCTTAAAGCTTTCACCACTCAAATTATTTAATTAAATTGCCTAGTTATACATTTTTTTTTCCATGGACACATTTTGTAAATATAGGCCTAAAAGTATTCAGTACAATAAATACTTTTCAACATGTGTATTAAGTTAATTATTTTAAATTATTAATATTCTTTTAATCTTAGTAGCCGGGATTCAAACTCAAGACCACAACTCCCGGGTGAGGCATGCAGTGACCATTCATGTTCTAAATTAGCTAAAAAAAGAGGTAGTGTTATGACAACACTGTTGTGAACAAAGAGCTGGCAATCCCAGCTTACTTTCCCACTCCAACTGCCCATCCCCCTCTTCACAACACAACACCCCCCTTCAAACATGTTAAAAATTCCATGTCAAAATGTTATAGCTTATTCATTCTAGGAGAAGCTTGTTGGACGAATCACCTTAATTAGTTTCTGTGTTGAAAATCTTCCTAGTTTAAAGAAAAATTGCATTTTTAAGGGTTATCGACCATCATGTTTAATCAATCTTCTTCATTTGGAAATAATTTGGGTATGGCATGGAAACCAATTTGAAGGCTTTTCTTTGGGCTTAAAAATTATATATCACATGACCACATAAAGGATTTTTAAAAGTTCAGAGTCACCATGATACAATTTTAATTTCAATTTTTCGAAAAAATAATATCTTAAAATATTGAAGAAAATACACTTGTTCACAAATTTCTTAATGGTATGCATTCCTAAATTCATTTTGGGATCTCGATGGGATCACATTCAAATTTATTTTAAATAAAATTGTGGTAACCAAAAAACACCTTGACAAGGCTTCTCATCACAAACTCACCAGAATGAATTTGTGCCCAATGGCCTAGATTTTAGTTACAAATAAAAATTTTGAATAAAAACCCACAAGAATTTATAATTTTTTCTTTTACATGGTATTTAACATGCTAAGATTTAATACATGTTTGTATAATATAATATAATCCACCCATCCATCCTACAACAAGATAGAGTTTAAAAACATTATATATACTAAAACAGTAACACGTTATATTCCTGTGTACTATTAAACTTGAATACCAATAATTTCAAAGCATTAATTGCAAATTCTATTCACCCGTTGGTCAGGGTGGTATTGGTTCCACTTTGATTAACATTTGTTTGACAGAAACAGGAAGATTTTCTGGTCTTGGTGGGGACAATAGACGGTACAGGTCTGTCGGGAGTGAGCAATGCTAGTATTGCTCCTTCAAACAGTTTTTTGATACAGGCACAAAACAATGTAGTTTTTGTATGCCAGGAATAGGTCTTGTCTCAAGGAAACGTTTCTGAAGTAACTTATATTGATTACAATTTTCTTAATTTGTAAATGAAAAGAAATGAATTGATGCTGGTTTTGATTGCCTCCAATAAGATCATTAAAGTAGTGTCATGATTTGATCCTCATATGTTTCTTAAATGTCTCTAAACCCCAGTTGACAACAGATACCCATTATTTATATGCAATATGCTAAATAAAAAATGATTCTTCCATTTTTTCACTTCTCATTTATTTATTCTGTTTCAGGGAAAGAATTATACTCATTGAGGTAACATTTTGGCACAACTCACATAATTTTAGCTAGACGAGATTTGTCGTCATCTAATACTATGTTTTTTAAAAGTGCTCCACTAGTTTTTTAATGTTACAGTTTGATGTATTGTACAGATACAAACAAAATGTGTACTACTTCCTCCAACTGGAATATAATTTTAAGGTCGAAAATCTGCACATTTTGAAACCCTATAATTTCTGCGAGATATTTATTTTTATAAAATATATATATTTTGTTTATATTTCATAATATTAATCTTTTTTTTTTTTGCAAAGGTTCACGATATTAATCACCCTTTTTTAAAGACATGAAATCCTTTTTGCCTTGCATAAGATGACTTATTTCATCCCTATTGGAAAAATATTCTACTTTTAGAGAGATTTAATTTTCTTGAACGACCAGATCTTTGGTAACAATGTCGAAATTTAATCCCATCACTTGTACTTTCTACTAAATGAGTTTTTCTTTAGTCGAAATAAATAAAGGTCAAGTCAGAATAGTCCAGAGTAGTGAATCAGAATAAATTAGGAAATATTTGTAATAAACAAGGAACAAGATGAAAAAAAATTATGATGTCCATTTCCGAATCGGTAAGAAACGAGTTTTCATTTTATAAATAAGAAAGAATGTGTTGAAAAAACCATTAAGATTAAAAAGGAACGGATTAAAGTGAAATGGAATAAATGATAAAAATAAGGAGTTATGAGTTGGCATAAATAATAAAAAAAGATGTCAGAATACATAAAATATATGTCTGAATAAATAAGGCGAATGTAAGGTCATACAAAGTGTAACGAGTAGGAATAAATAAGGAATGAGTAACAATAAGTAATAAAATACTTTACATATATCCAGAACATATTGGAATCTATGATAAAATTAATCTGAATAAAAAAGAACGATAGGATTAAATAAGGGATGCTTGGTAATATAATATAAAAAAGTCTTAAAAATGATTATGAAATGTGTAAGAATAAATTAGCAATAAATCAGAATAAATAATAAATAAAAGGTTGGCTACAGAAAGGAACAGTTACAAATGGCTAGGGATCGAGTTGATATAAGTTATTAACGAATTTAAATAAATTGGGAAAGAGTCAAAAAAGCTAGGAACAAGTCAAAATAAATTAGGAACGAGTCACAACCAGCTAGGAACAAGTCAAAATAAATTAGGTACGAGTCAAATCAAACTAGCAACAAGTTGAAATAAATTAGAAAAGAGTCACAATAGATATGTAAGAACTTGTCGTTAAAATTATGGAAGAATTTTTCAAAATAATTAAGGAAATGTTCAGAATAAACAATGATTATGTTGGAATAAAGTATGAATGTGTCATAATATATATGTAACTATTTGTAGTAAATAAAGAAGAAGATTAAATTAACCAGGAAAAGTCGGTATGAAGTAGTATTTAGTTAAAATTGAATGAAAACCAGATGGAAGGAAAGACAAACCAGGATCACACATGTAACAGGTGGTTCGAGTCCCCGATACTTTCAATGAGATAGAGAGTGAGCCAATGGAGCAGGGACTGGTTACTCAAAGCAAGACCACACCAGGACAGACTACCAACTTAACAGCCACAACACAGAATGTGACGGAACCTACTGCCAATATACTAGCTGAGATACTTTCTTCGTTACAACAATTAACAACCAGCCAACAACAGCTTGCTGCTAACCAACAACAGACAGGAGACGACATACGCACCTACATTTGTGACTTGACTAACTCTTTAAGGGTTGAATTTACCACTGAGTTGGAGAAGATGAGGGAAGACTTCAAGGGTAGAATGGAATCCTCACACAGGACACTCACCCAGGGTTTATCACAGGTCAAGCAGAAATGGATAAATCCGCCCATAGGGTTCACAAACAGGGATAGGCAGGTTTAGTATCCCCTCCGAACAGGTGATAATTGTAGAAGGGAGCGAGGTTATAGGGAAACCTCAAGTAGGTCAGGAAATGGGCAGGGTCCTCAGAGTCATCCTGATAGATGCCCCCTTAACAATAGGCCACCTTATGTGAGAGTTGGGAAGAGGGACCCCATAGTAATCGGGAGAGCAGAGGGATGTGCAAGGTTCTGATGGCAGGTTTTCAAGGGAAACCCCACGTTATAACCTCAGCAACCCCAACAACTCATCCTATCCCAGAGGAAACCCTAATAGAGGAAATGGTCATACACCCCAAGGGGACCAAAACCCCTCACATTTTGACATTAACGCCATTGTGAAGCAGGGCAGAGATTAGTTGCATCTCCGAGGAGGCGGCGGAGTTGTTGAAGGCGATGGGAAGGCCCGATCACATTTTCCCCGTCCTGATGATGAAGATTTTGGGGGTTACAAGCAGGAAGATCCCGCCCATACGCCTTTAAATGTTGATTTCCATAATAATAATAATAATATATAATAATAATAATAATAAAATATTTAGCACTGCGTCTTACAAACAGTTCGGGTTATACGCTTTAAGTACTAATTACGCAAAAGGATTAGGAATTGGGATGGTTTAATTAGAGGAAGTGAACCCGCATTTGCGTGTAGCGGGAGTGGTAAACCATTTAGGAAAACCACCCCCAGTTCACCTGACCGAGATTCGAACCTAGATCTCCCTGTCCACAGCAGTCGAGATCAACACGACATGCGCGTTAGCCAACTACGCCACCGAGGCGGGTATTATTTAGAAAATTGGATCTATAAACAATTTAAATTCAAAAAAATATAATGTGGGCGTTGTAAAATAGGAAACAATGAATAGAAAATTTAAATAGCCCTATCCTATTTCCAGTATATCACAGCGTGCTTGTTATTTAAAAATCACTATAGTTTCTTGTCGAATCAAATGGAGATACGACATTAAACGCCGGTAATGTGGCCAAAGCCGGTCCCAAGCCCGGTCGAAAAACACAGAGGGGCGTTAGCACTATAATTATAGCCTTAGGAAATTCCTCGGAATTCCCCTGAAAAACTGAAGACGCTGAAATGGACTGATGGATAACTACAAATTTTGGCAAGGTTGGTTCGGTCATGTTCTCATACAAAGGTAAGATTTTATTCGCATATTATTTATTCCGTACTATACGTACTAATGCTATTTAGGAAATATCGCCCTCAGTATACCCTACCGTGATTCAAACCCCGATCTTCCAGACATCAGCAGTCTAGTCTATTGGGAGAGTGACGCCTTATGCTATGTGAACACTGAAACAGGTACAGTATATTGTATATACGTTTGCTTATTTCCATGATAACATATTTAATTAAATTATACGATTAAAGCACCATAGTAACAATAACAATGGTAACTGTAAGGTAAAAATATATAAATGGTAATCTATCCCTGCTGTTTCTTTACATTTTCTGCTTTCGTTCCTTTCTCTACCACACCCCAAGAATGCGCAGGAAAGATTAATGGGCTGTAAGAACTTACGATTATGAAACAAGAAACAATAATCTCGTGAAGCCTGTATAATCCACCATTTGGCTTCCCCACTGAAGGTAATTAGGTTTATCCTGTCAGTCGTCAAAAAGCAAAGATCGGAAACTTAGTGGTTTCTTGATAACTCTGAGCTATTTTGGTGTTTGTGTAGATCAGGAAATTAGTACAAAGCATAGTTCAAAATAAAACCACTTTACAAATATACAAGCCCCAAACAACAATTCAGGTTTAGAGTTAATGTTTTAGAAATAAAAATAAAATATTCGATATATTAAAATATGCAGTTAATGCCCTTGTTGTTTACATTTTGCCAAGACTAAAATATATTTAAAATTCGTTATTAGCTTATATAATGTTTTCAGAAACAATATTATATTTAAAATTCTATGGCTAGAATTAAAAAAAAAAATTTCAAACTTAATTGCATTTGTTTAAAGACAAACTGTGTGTAGTAATTTTTGATTAAATTATCATTTAGGTTATGTGTTTGTGAGAAGTATTACTATTTTAGATTAAAAATACTTATAAGTGTTGTAATTAGTTATGCTCTTTAAGCATTTTATAAACGTATTTATTTCGTTTAACTAATAATACAAAGATATATCCATACAAATTAGCAAACGATGTTGAAATACCACTTTTTCTTTTGTGTGTAACAGAAAAAAAGATACCCGAAGGTTACCTACTCTCACACAATGGTGCTCAGACGACCGATCGAAAATTTTATCCGTAGAAGTCCATCCAGTTGTATTATAGTGATCAATGGGTCAAAGTATTATTATTATTATTATTATTATTATTATTATTATTATTATTATTATTATTATTATTATTAGCACCGCGTTCCTACTACCCATTCGGGTTATACGCACTTACGCTAATGTGTAATGGTAGGGTGATTGTGAGATGAAATGAAGGACCTACAGTTTAACGTGGAATCCGAACCACGGTGGAGGCCTTGCATTACCCACATTCACAAGATGTCTTGTCAGAGGTGAAGGAAGGGTTTGGTAATCAGATTAATCTGTGCCGGGACCGAGGATTGAACCCCGGCCGCCAGCATAGAAGGCTGACACCTTACCCCTAGACCGCCAGTTCTCCAATGGGTCAAAGTGAATTCCCACGTACGCTGAAAGCAGTACAGTATGTCAGCACCGCTTAGTGGTGCAGCTGTTCACACGCTTGGGGAAAGTTGGGAATCTCTGTTTACCCATGATCTATTGAAACGTCAAACCTTTAAATGAAAATATTACGATCAGTGCACGTTGCTGTATATAAAATAAAAATGAGATATATACTTACTACCCGGGTTTGATTTTTTCATCGATAAAACTTGTGGCTTCCAATATACTGTAGTTTTCCATTATCACTTTTGAGATACGCCATTGTGAGAATGTGTTGTGTTTATTAAATAAAAACACATGCTTGAAAGTTTGCGCATGCGCTTATTGGTTCTTCTTGACGGGTTTTCTGTAGAAGCGCTGGAAAATCTAGACGAGGGACATATATTTGCACATTAAATGTTAGAAAGGTAAAGTAATTGGGGAACGATGCTTAAAAAGCTTACTAATAAATATTTCACTTATTTTTGTAATGTTTTTTTAAATTGATAGTTTTTATGTATCAATACACTCACTAAGATATAGAGAATCGTTATAAACTAAAATTATATTATTTGCTTTCGAAATTATTTGACATCATATTATTATTATTATTATTATTATTTAGCACCGCGTCTTACTAACTGTTCGGGTTATACGCTTTAAGTACTAATTACGCTAATGGATTGGGAATTGGAAAGGTTCAATTAGAGGAAGTGAACCAGCATTTACGTGGAGGAAGAGTGGAAAACCATTTAGGAACCCCCCCCCCCCACCCTCAGTTCATCAGATAAAGATTCGAACCTCGATCTCCCAGTCATTTGGCGGTCGTGCTCAACATGACTAGCGCGTTTGCCAACTACTCTGCCGAGGCGGGTATCATCATATTAAAAAAAAAGTAAGACTATTTGTTTAGTTTTTTTTAATGGCACTTGTCACAAAACTATTAAACTATTTATAGAGGACTGAAACTGCTCACATTATGACATACAGACTCTCTTAATATAACTGTACTACAGCTTGGTGGTAACAATAAATATGTTGCTGCAAGTAATATTACTACAGTAATGTAATTAAATTATATTTTGGGATGATAGACAATATCAATAATTCTCTTGGCGCTTAAGTCAATTATGATATTTGAAAAAATCTGCTTGAAGTAGGGAAACAAACCTGGGACCATTATAAGGACGGAAGAATCAAATTAATTTGTTTAGTTCTCATTTTCTAAATAATAAAATTACATTGAAACTTTATAGACTGTATGCAAGAACGAAACGAGTAAGAGTGCAAAGCGAGTGTTATTATTTGCCTCGATATTGACCCTTCTGCAAAAATGTAAGCTCTAAGATAGCTAATTAACACCACTCACACTTTCGAGTGTATATTAATATTTTTTAAATCCACTCAAAAATCACACATTTCATTCACTCTTCACGATTGCTTATTTAATTCTTACAGACCATCTTATCCCTTTATTGAAGGAAAGACTCTAATTTTCGTATTCTGACAAATTGACCTAAATGCTACTTATCAGAATGGATTAAATCAAAAATCCTCCCAGATGTTATGAGTCATATGGTAAGACTGATTGATGCCTTTGTCCCTTCATACATCAATACATGTTTTAAATAATAATTTATGACTATGGTTATATGATCTAATACTACCAAACAAATAATTACTATTTGATTTATAATACAGTATATCAAATTTAAATTATCTTAAATCGATGAGCTAATGATTAATTGTAATTTGTACGGTATCATTTGTTGTGAGCTATTTTTTTATTCACTAGTTATCACATTCGGCATGGAATAATTACTTTCTATCAGTAAAATGTAAACTTGGAGGTTCAAATTTCTCTTCAAAACTTAAATTGAGCGCGTTACTCCCCGACGACACTAACGCCATTTGGCTTCAATGTCTGACCACTGGAACTAGGGAGTAGCCAGACCCGTATGTCTTAGAATCTTGATTTTATTAGCTCCTGGCATTTTTTTTTTTATCTTTCAGATTTTTTTTTTCTCTAGAAGCTTTTCTTTTCTGTTAGCTGGGAATATAATATTATAGAAAAAAGTTTATGTACTTATAAGACTATACCAGGGCTGGTCCTTCTGGTCGTAGTTTCAAACACTCGAGAGCAAACGCGTTTGTACCATTATAAATGTAAATCCTAACGAATGCTTTTTAATGTTATCATACTAAAGTACTTCAAATACAATAAATATATTCCAAAAATAAGTTTTCATTTAAATTCTACAAGAAAATATTGAAAATTTAAAATGTTTTTATGATTTGGTGAACCATGGAGGAAGGAGTTTTGGCGTGATTATAATGGGGTAAATGTACCATGTTAAAATGCAATCCCTAATATAGGAAATTAAGTGTAACAACAAATATTAATAATATATAGAGAAATAGGTATATTAAAATAAGGTAACTTGAGATGGCACACCCCTCGGAACCAAGGTCAATGAGTCCCACAGGGCGAAGTTGCTCAGTTGTAAACGTGCAGTGGAGCTCATTGTGTGTGTAGAAAGTTTATTCCGTTGTTGGTGTTAACGTGTCTCGCTTTATTCATATTTCTGTGCATCATATGATATTGGTAAGTAGCTGAACTTTCAATATGCATTATTTATTTTTCAGTTAGTATATTTCTCTGTGAAATAATGAGCAACCCATAGTTTATGAGTGATGTAGGGTGGATGGGCATGTGATGTACTGTTGTCCGGCGCATACACCATATTCTATCAAATAATGGTGGGGTGTGCCATCTCTCCTACCCATTTGGGAGAGATGGCGCATTGGTTGGTTAGGAGAGATGGCACACCCAATATGCATAATGTCGTAACTGAGCAGGTATAGGCCTACAAGGATCCCTAAAATGGGGCCAGTGAAAAATATAAATATTATGACGGTTTTGTAATAACCTAAGGATTTTGTGCTTATGTTCAGAACTGACCAATATGCATAACATCTATAAGAGGAAAACCACCCGCGCTTCCTGGTCAGAAGAGGACCTGGGAAGAGCTGCTCAGGCTGTGTCAATAGAAAAACTCTCTTTGAGGCAGGCAAGTAAACAGTTCAATATACCACTGACAACTTTAAGAAACAGAATAAATAACAAACTTTTACTAAGCAAAATCTTGGGCCATCTTCAAAGCTTGGAATTGATGCAGAAAAGAAGCTAGTTAGCCACATAAAAAAGCTTCAGGGGTTGGTTTTGAACCTACTAGAAAAGATGTGCGTACACTGGCTTATGATTTGGCAGATTCTTTAAAAATACAACACACTTTCAACAAAGACAGTAGGATGGCAGGTGACGTTTGGTTGGCTTCTTTTATGCGCCGCTACCCCGAGCTTTCTGAGAGAAAAGCTGAAGGTATCAGTAGAGCAAGGACAGAAGGTATGAACAGAGAAGAAGTTAAACATTACTTTGATCTTTTGACGACAATTATGGTTGAACACAATCTAATGGATAAACCGGGAAACATTTGGAATGCAGATGAAATTGGGACCAAGCTAAATAATGACCCTGGCCATGTTATTGCCGCTAGAGGCAGCAAGGATGTTCATGTGGTAACATCAGCCGAGAAAGGGAAACAATTACGGTGTTGGCTTGCTGCAGTGCAGAGGGGCAATTTTTGCCCCCTACTGTGTGTTTAAAGGCACCTATCAAAAGCCTCAGTATGGAAAGGGTGCACCACCTGGCACCCAGATAAAAATGAGAAAATAAAATGACTACATTGATACGAATTTATTCATGGACTGGCTCACAGGTCATTTTATTCCTCGTAAGCCAAGAGGGAAAAATTTGATAATTTTAGATGGTCATTCCGCCCACATGAACTCTGCACAGTTACTTCAAATTGCACAGGACAGTGAAATTGTAATTTTGTGTCTTCCTAGCCACACAACGCACTACCTGCAGCCTTTGGACCGAGTAGTCTTCAAACCTTTTAAAATGTATTTCAAAGATGCTTGTGCAAAAATGATGAGTCTAAGAAACAAGGCTACAAGAGATGATTATGGCGAGTTGTTAAATATGGCTTGGGGTCGCTGTGCCACCTCTCAAATGGGAATCAATTCCTTCCAAGCAACAGGACTATATCCTTTGGACATGAACGCTATCCCAGAACATGCTTATCTGCTATTCTGCGACAAAACCCCTAATAATACTGACACCTTTGTGCCCCTGTTAACTGTCACGCCGGCTTTACCAAAACCAGGTAATACTCCTGCAGGAGCTTTTGCTTCATCCAGTAACTCACTCACCTCAAACCAACTACTACTTTCACCAACTACCGCTGAAGTTGCATCTACATCCAGTAGCACACTCCCCTTAAACCAGCATCTTCAAGACTCGACTAGCACTGCAGTTGCTTCTACATCCAGTAGCACACTCCCCTTAAACCAGCATCTTCAAGCCTCAACTAACACTGCAGTTGCTTCTACATCCAGTAGCACACTCCCCTTAAACCAACATCTTCAAGCTCCAACTACCACTGAAGTTTCACCTCTGGATCAATACCATTGACCCCAAATAAAGCTCTGATGAAAATATCACCAATTCCTAAATCTCTAAAACCTTCAACTTCCAAGAGAAAACAGTTTGCTGCAAATGTAACTGACCCCAGTTACATCGAGGATAGAAGGAAGAAGAATGCAGTAACAGCTGAAAGGAAAGAAAAATTAACTAATAATAAGAAAAAAAATTCTAACAGAATTAAAAAAATAATTAAAAATGAAAAAATTGAAGAGAGAATTGAACCTAAAAAGCTTAGTGTGTGTAGGCTTAAAGGCACTGAACAATTAAAATGTAGGTCCTCTAGGCCTAAACCACGGCAGGGAGCTAAAAAGCGTATAAAATATGACTCATCCTCCTCATCTGAAGACCACGATGAACCTGTGCTATTATCAGAGGATGAGAATAGTGAAGAATACAACGAAGATGAGTGTGTTGAATGTTTCGAGCTCTACTCCAAGACCAAATCTCAATCAGACTGGATTAGGTGCACTAACTGCTTGAGATGGCTCCATGAAAGCTGCTCCATCTATAAACAAATGTGTGCTTCGTGTGGTAGATTGAAAAATAAGAGGCAGGCTAAAAGTGCATCCACTTAAAAATGCTATGCATGGCCCTAGTTAAACAAATTGTGTTTCCTATTCCATACGCAAGTAGATTTGTAAACTTAGGCTAGTGCCTAATTATTCTCTTCAGTTTTGATATGAAGTGCTTATATTATTTTTCTGAAAAGTAATTTTAATTATAAAATAAATTTTGACAATTATTCTTCATGATATATTATAACTGTACAGTAGATTAAAAACTAACAAATACGGCATCTCTTCTTTGCACAACATTTTTTAAGCATTATTACATTTCATAGTACCATCTCTCCTACCCTTCTGTGCCATCTCTCCTACCCTGTTAGGAGAGATGGAACAAATGTATACTTTGAGAATTTTCCTCATCAAGCTATAAAACACATTTTTTTGCTCTAGTTTAGGGTTCATGATGGTAACAGACATCCTAATTAATTTATATTTGTATTGAGTGCCACTTATTAATAAATAATATTTTTTTATGAATTTTTCTTGAATTGTGTGCCATCTCTCCTCGAGTTACCTTATTATTAGAAAATGATGATTTTGGAAAAATATCACATCTACCGTGGAAAGCTTAAAAACTTTAAAAGATTTCAAGTAGAGGGACACACGTACTATCACGAAACCATATGAAATATTTAAAATCCATTTTGTAAACTTGTGTTTTCAGGCTGAATTAAAAAAATAATTGTTTGTCTTTGCTAATAAAAGAAATAATCAACAAATTTAATCTTCTTGGAAATGAGTTTGACTAATAAAAATACTTCTTATTTATTAATCATGATGGTAATCATAAGTAGTTTATTAACGTTTCCTGTAGCTGGCTTTACTTGAATAAATTTATAATTTTACTATACCACAAATATCATCAAAACATTTCTTCTTGAATATCTTGGTTGATATACTAGACTGTCAATTAAATGTAAAAAAACAGTAGATTGTGGGTCAAAACTAGTTATATATAAATAAAATTAACTTTGTGTGTGTTAAACAAAGCATATTTTTAACAAAACAAAAAAAAATCAATTTATCATTAAGTCACTAAGTGTGTTAAAAACTGTTTTGATTACTGATTATATTAATTATGGTGATATTGTGCTGATATTTTATGTATCTGCAATATTAATTCTTTACAAGAAAATAATGTTTCTTTATGGTTCACGATACAGTGTTTTTAATGTTAAATGAAACATAATTTTGAATATTTCTACTACTTGACGAAGAAGGCCATGGTTGAAATAAGAGAAAAGAGAAAATTATGTTTGTAAGATTTTCAGCATTAAAATGAATTCAAATATATTATCAAAGAATCGACTGAGAGAAGAATTCCACAACCACATAACCGTTTTTTCTAGGAGAAAGAAGAGATGAGCATGGTGACAACATGCGACTTTAAAACCAGATATAACCATTAGTTTAGCATTGAACCGTTAGAGAGCACTCCAAACAATAAAACATAAATCACGTTATAGGTTATGACAAAAGATAGCAGTAACAGATATGAATAAATTTAATTGTTTCACAAATAATAGTTAATCCATTATTTGTGAATTAAGTAAATAATAATGTTTATTATTATTAGCACCGCATCTTACTACCCGTTCGGGTTATACGCACTTACGCTAATGTGTAATGGTAAGGTGATTGTGAGATGAAATGAAGGACCTACAGTTTAACGTGGAATCCGAACCACGGTGGCGACCTGGCATTCCACACATTCACAAGATGTCTTGCCAGAGGTGTAGGAAGGGTTTGGAAATCAGATAAATCTGTGCCGGGACCGAGGATTGAACCCCGGCCGCCAGCACAGAAGTCTGACACCTTACCCCTAGACCACCAGGTCGCCTGATAATAATGTTAATGTAAATAATAATTTTTATTTGGGCTTTAATATTAATTGTGTGTAAAAAGAAATCCATCTGCGGAATGAACACACATGGTGGGATCATCGTTATTATCGAATTACATATATTTAAAGCTAGATATTACTCCTCTACACTACCGCCATGTTTAAGAGACCACAGTTTCTATATTTGAATCTGCGAAATGAGCACACACGGTGGGATATATATTTATAGGTGTAAAAAGATACCCTTCAAGGTCGTGGAACCTGTTCTGCCGTTATTTTCAGATTGATTGCCTTTAAACTATAATAACCTAATACAGATATGTTGGGCGCTAGTTTAAGGCGCCACAGTTTCTATACTTGAATCTGCGGAGCTAGCACACATGGTGGGAATAATAGTTCTACATATATATAGACGACTCTACATAAGTGTGGATCCCGGTTAAGCCGTTATTTTGGATACATGCCTTCAAATCAAAAATGGACTCGAAATTAACACGGAATGGTAATGCTAAAAAAATAAAAAGAGTTTTAAAAAAAATATTTTTTTAATTTTATTTTACTCATTTCTATTGTTTTAATTTCGGCCCAAAACATATAGTTATTAATATTATTATTATTATTATTATTATTATTATTATTATTATTATTATTAGCACCACGTCTTACTACCCGTTCGTGTTGTACGCACTTACGCTAACGTGTAATGTTAGGGTGATTGTGAGGCGAAATGGAGGACTTACAGTTTAACGTGGGATCCGAACCACGGTGGAGGGCATTCCCCACATTCATAAGTTGTGATTAATACACGTCTTGTCAGAGGTGAAGGAGGGGTTTGGTAATCAGATAAATGTGTGTCGGGACCGAGGATAGAACCCCAGACTCCAGACAGATTTCCGACACATTACCCCCTAGACCACCAGGTCAACTCTACAATTCTCAAATGAATTAAAAAAAAATTAAAACACAAGTTTGCTAAAATATATTTTAGAAATTGTAATATTTAAAGATTTCTTATTTGGTTTAGTCATCGTTTAATAATTAAATTCGATCAAAAATCACACCTCGTTTCCAGAATCGAATTCAAAATATTTTTTATAGGAAATACCGCAGCTAAAATTTCCACATTCTGCCTATCCATACAGTAAGTATAGGCCTACATTTCAATCAAGAAGAGTAGGGACGAGGAAGGTAGAATTTATATGGGGGCAAAGTATGTAAACACAAGGAAAAATTAGTTCATTACATTGGGTCAGGGCTTAAACCTCGAACTCTCCGTTTCCGGTAAATTGGACTAGATTAGTACATTTTGTTCACGAGCCCATTGATGTATGTCTTTAATAGATGTCTTGTACCTTAAAAAAACTCCTTATATAAGGGGCATAATCACTGTTATAATTAATTAATCCCCCCAAACCTGCCTGATTTCCACACATGATTTTGTAAAATATCGAAAACGAAAAGTGCCATTATTAAACAAGTTGCAGTCAGTCTGCATCCTGGCGTCTGAGAAGGATGTCCTCATTGCAGCGATAAAAGGGCTTAAAGATGGTTTTGGGCTCGATGTCCATCTTAACTAGCTAGAGATCACTACTGTGTGAGTGACCTGTGATCTGATCTCCAACATGACCTTGACCTGTTGGCTGGGAGCTGATAAATAATAGCAGTTTCAGTATTTTTGTTCGGATGACCAGCACGAACTTTGAGCGTGTTTTAAATACGAGTGGATCGTCGTAGTGGTATCTGCAGATTATTGCCCTAAAATTTATTCGAAATATTTTATTGGGAAATGATATATTATTGTAATAAGCTCTCCCTCGACTTTATAGTTAGAAGTTGAGTCATTAAATGCTATCGATTTTACATAGATATCTATGTTTTGCTGGTTAATTTGGGTAACCAAATAAATATTGTCCCCCTTCACGCTACGGTGATAGCTTTCAAACTATCCCTCTACCAGCTCTCTATCTATTTGTTGCACAAAGCCACTTAAGTAAGAATTGTTAAACTGCTGTTATTTTTAACCAAAGAGAAATATTTTATTTACCGATCTAAAACAATACACAAATCATGGTTTCCATGGTAGTGTACACAAATAAAGATTGTACAGATGAGTCACTACCCACACAAAAGGAAAACGTGGTAAATTCGCTATGAATATTGGGTTTTAGTTTTAGGTCACTATTTTATCGGCATCCTGAACCTCAAACCTTTAAAATGAGTGTTCGTTTGTCAAAATCTGTTCAGCCATTTCCTCATAAGTTCTATTACTGGAAACGAGCTTATCAAATTATATATAAGATTATGATAGTTGACTAGAGAGAGAGAATACATCATTTAGGGATACTGTTATTATTATTATTATTATTATTATTATTGTTATTATAATATATATTATTATTATTATTATTATTAATAATAATATTATTATTTCTATTATTAGCACCGTGTCTTAATACCCGTTCGGGTTAGACGTTCTTACGCTAATGTGTAATGGTAGGGTGATATTGAGATGAAATGAAGGACCTACAGTTTAATGTGGGATCCGAACCACGGTGGAGACCTGGTATTCCCCACATTCACGAGTTGTGATTAATATAGGTTTTGTCAGAGGTGAAGAATCAAGGAAGGGGTTGATAATAAGATAAATCTGTGCCGGGACCAAGGATTGAACCCCGGACCCTAACACAGAGGGATATTATTCCAGTTGAGAAGGATTAGCAGTAACTTTCGACTGTACAAGCTGTCTTCTATTTGTGAACCCGCATTTACGTGGAAGGAGAGTTGAAAACCATTTAGGACCCCCCCCCCCCCCAGTTCACCCGACCGAGATTTGAACCTCGATCTCCCCGTCCTCAGCAGTCGAGCTCAACACGACAACCTTGAGTTTAAAAGCGAGATTTCTCGAAACCATTTAATTTATTTCGGCGACGCTGGGCACTTGCCATTAGATTAAATAATAAAACAAGAAAAAGGACCTCTGAAGGTAAAATACTGCGAAAGGCAAACTAAACAGTTATTCCTAGAAAAAATATAGAAAGTCACATTTGATAAGAAAATATTTGTTCTCGATTATATTTAACTTTTAATACAATAATGATAAATTATATTTCATTGTCACTCAAAAAACAATTCAATTATATTGATATGTGTTGCTAGTTTTCAAAATAGTTTCAATTTAAATTCAAATTAAATTGACTTAGTAAATAAATATTAACGACAGTGGGGCACTCTTAATATAACGGGGAATTTAAAGTACTTCACTTTACGCTTACTTCTCAAATTATTCAGCAGAAGGAGAAATCACGTCTTTCCCAACATGTGAATCCCAGACCAAAACATTCTAACGTAAAGTCCTTTAAATAAATTTCATATTAAAATTTAAACTTTCAACCAAGGCCGGGTCTACATTATTTTTTCGCCCTGTATAGATCAAGATTGGTAATACTGTATCACACTCGACTAAAACCTTTCCCATCCCTTACAACATCTTTGGTACAAACTGGAACTGCGGATAAACCCAAGTACAGAAACATGGGGTTGAGTTGCAGCTAGAGATAATTAAACTGACAAAAGGTATGACAAGGGGGAGGAGGTAGGTGTAGGTGTGTGTCTGGGGGGGTGTTTTGGGGAAAGGGGTTTGCGATGTTTCCAGAAAATCTCCCGAACAAAGAAACTGGGAGCTGTCAAACCCTCTTTAAAACCAACTATTATTTTGAATAAAAGGTTGCCACTATGTGCACTGTTGCGTAGGTCAATTTAAGATATTATGAACCAACTTCTCTTGGTCGCATCTAGCAGTTGATGTAAATCTGAACAATAAATTTTTGCAATGTTTGAAATGTAAGGGCTCATATTTTCGAGTCAAAAATCATTCCTTTTATAAATAAACTTAGTTTCTGGAGTAACTTTTTCGGCAACGTTGTAAAAGACCCTTCCCCATTGTAAAAGAAAATAAACCTGTCCCAAAAGGTTGTTTGGAAGGGCGAGGAAGAAGTGTTCACGATGTCAACTAATAACTGCACAGCCTCGACCCCTCTCTTCTCCCGAAATATGTTAATACTCACTAACAATAATTGCAAGAGAGAGCGAAAAATAAATTCTAATCTATATTTCACCTTTCTATAACCAATATAGCGTCTTAAAAAGTAGATACCTCTTTGTGTGGTCGTAATATTCGAACAATCGATATATTTCTAATAAACTGGAAATAGACATGGGAACCCAAAGGCGGATAAAATATTTTTATTTTTATTTAGCTTTAATCCATTATTTTGGTTGCGAATAAATTCAAAGTTAAAGAAACAAATTATGTTTTTAAGTCACGTATCCGTTATAAATCCAATATGAATGTTTTAATAAGACAAAATTATCATCTTTAGTAAATTAAAATCTTAGTAAATTTTGGTAGCACACGTCCAAAATTTCACGGCACACAGGTTGGGAACCACTGGGTTATAGCCTATACTTTTGGACAAATTATTCTAATGTGTTAGGTATTAATAAGGTTGGATTAAGAGGAAGTGTACCTTCTTTTGCGTGGAGGAAGAGTGGAAACCCATTTAGAAAAAAACACCTTCACTACACCCAAATCTGATTTGAGGCCCTATCTCTCAGTTTTCAGCAGTTTAGTATATTACAAAAGTGATGTCTTAGACCATGCGGCCACCGAGGCGGATATGACTAATTTCTAATATGTAAAAAAACTAACATATAAAGTAAACTTCCCTTTTAACATTGTACACAGTTTCCCAACATTTTGGATACAGGTAGTCAAGCTGTATTGAACTATAACTACATACTTCATTATGATTGCTCAACGTTTTGGCACCGTTTAACCAGACAAAAAGATCACACAGTGACGTCATAATTTGTATGACAATTGTTTATAAAAGATTTTTATTTTATTCATGTTCTCGTTGTGCTTACCTACTTCACAAAATTTTAATTCTAAATATACGGCATCCATTAAAATAATTAGACCTTTTAGTTTAGTTGAAAGTTATGCTTTTACCAACAAGTGAAATAAAAATATTTCCTAAATTCTGAAGACCACAAGAGGGGAGAAAAGTAGATTGTAAAGAAGTGTTTACCAAGTCAAAGTCGATTGAAATGTATTTTTATGACTGAAGTCACTTTATAAAGTGTTTTACTCACTATCTCCAGTTCAAAATATTTTAAACTCGTTTACCTCAGGTTTGTCTCGTATCTTTCTCATTAGCTGAGTAAAAGTACGCAGACCTACATGCTCAACATTAGTCATTACACAGCTCCCTATGGGAAAATAAATAAACATATATTTTGGTAGTGTTTAACGCACTACACCATTATACTACATGCACTACATCTATTTTAACTTATCATGTTGAATTATAAAATGTTCCTTATGATTTCAAGAGCAGTAATTTTTAAACCACCATCTGATGGGTTCCTCTATGATGGTGTGGTTTTCTAACGTGGTCCTGTACAAAAAAGCAGAAAGAAACTGTGAGTGTGGACCTTACTATATACCTGATGAAACCTTGTGAACAAAACTATAAGATTTGATGCCTTTATTAAATAACGTTTAAAGTTGTATAATCTCGTCGTTCAGGGTTTGTATAAAACCTAATCTTTATTTCGCTTGTACCCAAACTGGTGGATTAAATCTCATGTTCATCTATTGTGGTTTGCGGGAAATGTAGATGAAAAGGTTTGCATCCTGGCCGGGTGTACAAAGAGTGTTTTTCATCAATCGTTTTCCACTCTCCTCACACACGAACACACGTTCTTTACCTACATCTAAATTCTACATTAATCATCTCTACCGCACAAGCGTTATAGCTTATGTATCCTCCGGCAGGGACGTAGCCAGGGGGAGGACTTTGGTGGCCCGGGGTGGCCCGGACCCCCTCCCCAGAAGACTCGGTTCACAGTTGTTAGCCCCCTCCAAATGCTGCTAGCTTGCTAGTTAACAGTTACTTAAGTCTGCTATTATTTTATTTTGAGATTTTACTTATGTTCTTTGTGTGTTTTTAGTTTTGATAAAAAAAATTTGACAGCATCGTTTCCCAAATTGGGTTCCACGAGGTAAAATTAAGGGATAGGCTACGCGAAAACATATTTTAAAATAACACATAAAAATATTGTAGGTACGAATATATATCTGGCGGACGAGACCATATTTGGATCATGTTGGTTTTACTGCACATTTTATGTACTAAACTGCTTTTGTAATTAACATTTAATTAAAAGTAAAACCTAATTTCTTTCCCCTGCAGTTACGTATACAAGAGGTTTCATTTATTTATAGGTTAGTAAGAGGACAAAGCGTGTAGTTGCCTTCCACCTTGAAACATATTAACTTTAAATTTGAAGGTACTTGACCTTGACCCAAGCACTTTTTTTGTCTGTGGCGGATCTAATTTTGTTTACTTTTAGTATCTGGTTTAGTTGGTCACACTTTTGGTTTTGATCAATCGCTTTTGTTCTAAATTTTAATAATGGGTTTTAACACCTTAATTTGTTTGTGTAGGGTCAAGAGCCTAGAAGGTGTGTTTATATTAGTTCAGGTACTGGGGGTAGAGTTACCTGTGTTGTGTGTGAACACCAGTTTGATGTAGATTTTAGTGGGTAGGCAAAGTGCATTTTGAAACACATGAGGTCTTGTTAAGCATAGCTAAAACAACCTTATCTACAAGGGCTGTTGTGTCCAACATGTGTACATTTTGTTGTAATAGGCTATTATTTAGATTGTGAAGTGATATGTTTAACTGCAGGGCTTAATAAGGAAGCTATGGGAAGGAGATTTATTATTCGAGATAATTTCTATGACAATTGTTTTGCAGTTCTTTCATGTAAAATGGATTTTGTAACTAAACTGTGACATTTATTTTTTGTTAGGTTATGCAAGCCAAACTATTTGTGATTTGATTATGTTAAGGAGAAGAATTAAGAAATTATTTAGAAGATTATAACTATAGGCCAAGGTCACAGAGAAGGAAACAACAGAGCCACAGCCCATAGGTTAAAAATTTTGCACTCCTTTTCGAGGCTTTACTCCCTCAACATTGGGATCGCTAGGTGCGATCCCCAGTGACTACAGCGCAATCAAGTGAGCATTTTTGAAACGACTCACTTTAAACTCGAATGATTTCCTTGTCTGTGGCCAAGGTCTAAAGGACACGATGAATACGTTTTACCGTGCCTTAAATGTATTTGGTGAGTCATTTTATTCTAGGCCTAACAATAATGTTTGTGTTTAAGTTCAGTAAAGTAGGCAAATAAATGGGGGATGCGTTTATACCAGGGTATCAAGAATGGACCAGCAACAGGAGACTGTGGGTAATAAATTTGATAACCCCAAGTATTGATATATAAAAATTTTTTGATAACTCTACGTTGGGAAAACCTAGGTCCGACCAAGTTATATGTACGACGATATGTTTTTGGGATGTTGGACCGATGAGCAGGAAGGACTGACTACCTTTGGGCCCTGTAAATATAATTGATTACTTTAAAATGATCAGAAAAAAAAGACAGACATGGAAAAACTATGTAACTGTATTTTTTTATTATGTTTGTAAATTTCAACGAATATTGTAGTACCAACCTGTATTTGGGAAAATTTGCCCAAGGGAAAATTTAAAAAATTTTTCTATAATTTTTTTAGAATCACGTAGAACAAATTTTAACGGGGTTTTAAAACGCCCTACAGATTTACGAGCACGGGGATTAAAATTTTAATAATCCCCTATTTTTTTTATTACTATTTACTATTAGATTTTTAAAATCAAAAAAATAAAATATTTTAATTGTTTTTTGTAATAAACTTTTTTTATTGCACTTTTGGGGGGTTAGTAATGGCCGCCTTTGGGGGCAGGGGGTTTTAGTTCGTTTCCCGGGATTTAAATATTTAAGGGGTTCCCTGGTTACTTACATTTTGGGAAAAAAATATGAAAAAAAAAAAAAAAACTTTGATTTTTTATTACAAATAATCTGGCACTATTTTTTAAATTACCTTATATTTTTGCATTCCAAAATTTTTATCGTTAAAAATTTTTTATTTTGGCCCTATTTTAAATTTAATTAACTTTTTTCTCGGGATCCCCATCTTGATTAGGAAGTAAATTCGCGATCCCGCCACACGACGGTTGCCAGGCGAACAATTGCCCCGATTTTAGAATAAAAGGAAAAAAGAATAATATTTTTTTTTTTTTTATTATTAAATTTTTCTGCGAGTATTTTTTTGTCATGGAGGGAGCTATAATTGTTTGTAATTGTTTTATAATTAAAATTTTTTTTATTGTTAATTTTGCGTTATCCCCAATTTGTACTTGGTATAAAAAGGCTAGTTTAGGGGTTTGGGTTTTTTTGCTGGGAAAAATTTACCACCCATTTGGGAAAGGAAAAAAAAAAAGGGGGGGGGGGGGGGGGGGAAAGGGTGGGTAATTTTTTTTTAGGGGGGGGGGAATTAAATATTATAAAAAGGGGGGGGGGGGGGGGG
>JBCFYV010003235.1:0-28445 GCA_039000515.1 Timema cristinae
TGTCTAAGTAGGGGAAAATATTTTTTTGTTTCCCCCACTACACAAAAAAAAAATTTAAAGGGGGAATGAATCCCACTGAAAAAACCGGGGAGACTTTGGGTCCACAACTTATTGCATGCCATAAAACTCATATAAAAAAAGTATTTAATAAGCCCACTTCCTCCTAACCCCAAAAAATATTTGTTTCGTCTACGGGGGCTTGTAAATTACCGAAAGATACCTAATATTATCTCCTTTTCCCCCCACCCCCAAGAGAGTTCAGAACTATTTACCCCTAAAGAGTTGACATCGCCCCCTCTTTTTGTTGCTATATTACTCTTATGATGAGTAATTAGTATCTTTGACCACAAAGAGACATGGTCCAAAGGAAATGTAAATTTTTTCCCCAACTCTGACACAAAACAAAGAAGACAAAGAAACTCTGTGAAAAGTAGAAATTATTTTTTCAAATAAATCAAAGTTTACTGACAGGACCTGGATTTAAATTTAATCATAAAAGTAATTTTAAAATACCACAGAATAGCCTGAAATTTTTTTTTAAATACTGCAAATTTGCTATAAAAAAAACCCCCCAAAACTAAAAATTTTTAAAAAAAAAAATTTGGGAAATTTAATGCACAAAAAATGAATTAAACACGTACTTTACAAATTGAAACAAAAAGTAGCTTTGCATTGAAGTTTTTAAAACAGCTAAACTTTTAGAGCCCGGGTACTTTTAAACCCAATTGATTTTAAAAAAAATTACCAAAAAATTTTCCCATCCCAATCCCATCTTTTCATCATTTAATTTCACCCGTCCGCCCGTTATGTGTTTTTTAAATAAACTTGACAAACAAATAGAATACATAGTTAATTTTCAACATTCTCTTCTCATTCCTACAACTGTTTGATTAAAAAATAATAATTTTTGAATATCTATGCATAGTAAAAATCGATTTCGTTAAAAAAATATACTAATTTAACATAAGTACCCTAAATATTATTCAAACCTGTTTGGGTTTTCCGTGAATTGGGCCCCCGGCTTCCCCCAATGAAAACGTACTATTTGTGGGTTTTTTAAATACACAAAAAAAAAGTTAAACAACCCAGAACAAGCGGGGAAAAAACGACTGAAAAATCATAAAATCATAAATGTTTAAAAATTGGGGGGAGAGAGGTTTCCATGAAGTTGGCCCCTCACAGTAAACAAAGTGTTAAATTTAGTCCCATTTGTGCAAGAACAAAAAGCGCCAAAAAAAAAAAAACTTTTTGCGGGAAAAAACGGGAACAATAAAAATGTCAAGGGTTCAAAAACCCGGGGGGGGGGTACCATGAAGTTGCCCCCACCCAAAAAAAACAACCTTTCGTGGGTATATTAAAAAGAACAAAAAAAATTTTTTCAGAACCAATTTTAAAACAAAAGAAGAACAAACAATTGCAATCATAAAAAAATTTAATTTTTCAAAATTTAATTACCCAAACCACAACGTAAAATTTACGGAAAATTCAGCCAGAAATATAATCAAAGAAAAAATCTGCTAAGAATGTATTGCTCATTACAAAAAAAAAAGCTATCATGTATCCATGTGAAGCTCAAGATTGCCAGTAGTATTTAAAGCCCCTTTATTATTAAATTTTAGTTTTTAAAATAATTAATATAATGAAGTTTTTGGGTTGGGAGAACTCCTTTGTGCAACACTCAGACAGCAAGCGCAAAATTCGCGAAAACCCAGTAGGTAAGATGAAGCTAATACAAGAGGCCAATACTAACATGGCTCCATGTAAGAAACGACAGGGATACAGATACCCAAAATGATATGCAAGGGAAACAAGTTTGGGGGCTTTCGATCAAAGGGGGAAAGGGTTTTCGCCCTAGCACAGGATCTCTCAACACAAAATTCTTTCTTTAGTAAGATTAAAGCTAAATATGGTTATAGAAATATAAGTTGGGAAAAAGCAAAAAAATATAATATTTTTGTGTTTAGGAATTTGTCAATGTGGGAAAGCATATTTTAATTCCTTAAAATTTCACCATTTTGGTTGTCATATTACTTCGATATATATATTAAATATATATAATATATATAATATATAAAAATCAAATATAATTAAATTTTCAAAAAATTTAAAATTTTAAAATATAATCAAATATATATTGCTAAATATTTACTTTGATACCGGTAATTTTTTTATTTTTCCAAATTTACTAAAAGTAAATTAAAAAAAAAAACTTGGTGGCCAAAAAGATTTTTAAAAAAAAACGGAATTGTAAGCCATAACTGTTAATTTTTAACTAAGGCGGGGCGGGGTTTAGAAAAGTCCTGCAGTAAATCGGGTAGAAGGGCCCTTAGAGATGAGAAAAAACCGAGTACCATACATTGAGAAAAGATCGGTTGCTTTCATAGGACCGGACAAAAATTTGGCACTTTCCGCCCCAATTTGCTGTATACCTCTCTCCCCTCACGGGCCGTTTATTAAAAAGAGGTGGAAATGGTTAAGACCGCCCAGCCCTAATATAGGAAACTGGGAATTTGGTGAGGCCCCAGCCCGCTTCATGTAATGTCTTGAGTAGAGAAAAATGGGACCAAATGCGTCAGCCCTTTACCTCGAAAGTGCGATAAATAGCCCAGCAAAATTGTGTGATGGCACAATATTAATTCAAACTGCGAATGACGTCCAGCCTCAAACATTAGGGAAAATACGAAATAACGTCGAGTAATACAGCTTATATACCGGTGAAGGGGGAACCTCAGGGGTTCCCAATTTTTGAAAGGGGAGTGTCACTTGCTTTGACCTCGACTGCGTGAGCATTGAGATATCTTGAGGAGCTTTGCCCCCAGCATATTACCGACGTGTCCCTATTGTCACAAAAAATTATCAAAAAGGGGAGAAGGGAAAAGGGAAACATAATACTTAGATTTTTCCACATCTTTTAATTTTTTCATTAATTATTTTTGGCAGATGTTAACCTAACATTTTATTCTTTTTTTTTACAGCAGATTTGGGACTTAAAAACATTGCTTTTACCATACTATATTGTATATTTTAAAAGTTTATGTAACACATTTTAACGTGTCAACAAATTTTAACTTGTCATCAACTTGTGTATGGTCTAATTGATTATGCATTATTAATTGTTATAATTTTCATATCTGACAATATTTTTTCACTAAAGTAAATCTAACTAAAATTTTTTACTTGAATCCACTCAATCATCTACCAATTTAGCAACTGTTTTTTAAACTATAAATTTTAAATTTTTTATTAATATTTCTTGACAAACTATCTAAGTCTTAACTTTCAATTAACTAAAATTGCAATAGAATAAAAGTATTGTCTACTCTTAGTTAGACTGACTTTAATATAAGAGGGTAATTTTTTAGCCATCTCTTACATTGATCCCCCCTGCGGACGGGGTTTTTGAATAGCCCGCAGTAACCCCTGCTTGTCGTAAGAGGCACTAAAAGGGGAGGGTTTTGTGCAGGACGTACCTCTTGGGACAAACCTATCCTATATCTTTCCTTTCACATCATTTTCTTTTTCCTTCACTTTCCCCCCTTTTTTTCACTCTTCCCCCCCTTTGCTTTATTTTACCTTTCCTTTTCTTCCTTTCCCCCACCGTTCTCCTGCACAAGGCCCTTTTGGGCCTTTCCCCTTGACGACCTTGGCAACTAACCCGCCTTCTCTGTTTTTTATTGGTACCACGCCTTGAGCTCCTAAATGAAAGTGCGCCGGTTTCAATACCTTAGTAAAAGGCCTTAGGGATACAATAACCGGGGAAACCCATTTGGGGAAAAAAAAGGTTGCGTTCATGAGGGCCCCCGGGCGTAAAAAAGGCATTTCCTACTACCACTTGCTGTGACGACCTCTTTTCCCGCGATGCCTAGCGAAGGTTTCAGTCTAGCGTCGATAAGCCCCCGTCGGGACGTTAAGGGGCCCTATGTGGTAGACCAACTTGGGTCCCCCGGGTCTACGATCCGATACTGGTAGGTTGTCCCCAATTAGGCATGGGCCCCAACGTTTCGCCGTGGCAACGTACGCAAATACTGCGGGGAACTCACTGCCCGGGGCCCCCACAGGGCCGTAATATCGATAAGAGGCGGAAAGGGGAAGGCCTCTAGCCCTCAATTAGAAGAAATCCAGGGGGTGGGGAGGCCCCACCCCCCCTTCCTGTAATGTCTCGATGGGTGAAGGGGGAAAATAAAGGGTGAGCCCTTTATCCTCGAAAAGCGATAAATGGGGCACCCCAAGGGAAGTGTGTCTATAAGAAAAATTCGTGACGGGACCATTCTCTTTAGACAACATCCAATCCAATCAGGAAAATACGGCCTTTAAAAAAAAACCGTTTACAATACGTTCGATACTGGGGAAGGGGAACCCCCCAGGTTTCCTCAAGTTTGCAAGGGATGGCCTTGCTATACCTCGACGCGTGAGCTTGAGGGAAAACTGTGAGGGGCTACCCCTCAGAAGTCCTGAATATACCGCATAGTAGTGAAAAAGAACGGCAGTGAAAAAAAAACTGCACTTAATCCTTTCCTTTGCGACCCAAACCCCTTTCCCAAAAGGGAGGTCCAGGGGGTTTTCCAGTGCTCGGGGCCCCCGGCCGTATGTCCCAACCCCCCGGGCGGTTTTCATGCCGGGAATTTTGGGGCATACAAAGCTGCATGCCGGGGTAAGCCAACCTGTGGGGTTTGCGGACAGGAGGCTCACGATACACCGTGTGGTCCCCCTAAATTCTGCGTTAACGAAAGGGTTTTCGCACTTGCTTGGTCTGGGGCTTGTCCAAATGGAAGGGGGGAAAAAAAAAATGCTTGAGATACAAACTGAAAAGAAGTTCCATACAACCAAGCACGCAAAGAATACGCATCTACCAAGCCCCGGGTATTTCAGACCTTACAGTCAATATTTTCCCCAGAAACAATTGCCCAATCCATTGCGAGTTAACATTTAAAACCCTTTTCTTCGAACCCTGCCACTGACCTTACTGAAAAAAAAAGTAATATGCCCGGAAAACGGTGGCGATGAAATTATCCCCAAAGGTACAATTTTCGGTGTTGTCCCACCCCTGTGCCCCTAGGAGTTCTCCCGGGGCCCCCTCTGAGAACACCCCCAGTCCACCCCGGGTTTAAAACCCCCCGAAATCCACCTCGGGGAGCCCCCGGGTCCACCTCGGGCAACCGCCCGACCCCGCCTCGAGGTACTAAAACAAGGGCGGCCGTTGTTGAGCCTCTCACACCCACCTCTGGGCTTCCGGAGGGGGGGGACGAGTTGCGGAACAGTTGAGGCCGCTAAGGCGGTCCCACTGGTGCCTTGAAGAAGGACCAGCGAGTGACCGCCGAAATAAATATTAAAAAGCGTCGAAAGCCTTAAACCCTTCGAACAAGAATCCGACTCCCCATCTCCCAAAATAAGCCGAAGCCTCTCCTGAAGCGAGAGGTACAGGAGAAACTGGGAAAGGCAAGAGGGCCTAAAAAGGGCCTCAACAAATTTTTATTCTTAAAGGATAGTGAAATGGATTGCGAGGATAACTAAATTTCATACTAATAACTTATGTCGCTACACAATGGAATTGTAGGGGTTTCTATTATCGTGTAAGGAAATCAAACTAATAATTTCTTCCCTGCATCCCTTCATCTTGTGTTTGCAGGAGCCCCACTTCCGCCCAACTGACAACCCGATGCTTTGTGGGTACGATGTGTATCGTACCGACAACCTTTCTTTGATCGGGCTAGCGGAGGTGTGGCTATATTCGAAAGAAGTACTATATATCATAAGAATATTAATATTGTTTCTGATCTCCAAGTGATTGCTGTCAGAGTCTCCCTTCCTATGGGGGTAACCGTATGCTGCATCTACCTCCCACCAGGGGAACGTGTTTCCAAGAGGACACTAGAGGCCCACTTTATACAACTTCCCGCCCCTATATCATCTTGGGGGACTTTAACGCGCAAACCTGGTGTGGGGGTCTAATTTTACAGACGCCCCGCGGGAGGATGGTAGAGGATATTTTTTGTCTGGGGAAACCTGGGGTTAATGAACACCGGGACCCAGACCACTTCTCCCTTTAATGGTGTATCCTCTGCCATCGACCTAGCTCTATGTAGCCCCGGGATTGCTGCTCACTTCCTTTGGGAGGTTCACTCGGACCTATGTGGCAGCGATCACTTTCCAATTCTGCTTTCAAAAATCCAAGATCCCCCAGTACAGCACGGTTTCCCCAATGGGTTCTTAAACGTGCTAACTGGGATAAAATTTCCGCGAGCTCGCCGATTCGACGAACCCCATTCTCCCACGTCGATGTTAAGGCTGGGCAATTTACTTAGACGGTCATAACGGCGGCGAGGACATCCATCCCTAAATCCTCGCCAAACCCGCGCCCCCGTCCTGTTCCCTGTGGAACGAGGAGTGCCGGTTGGCTATTTCTAACCGTCGAAGAGCCCTGCGTTATCTTTAATCGACGTCCCTACTTCGGAGAATCTGGAGTCATTTTCCCGGGTTTTTTACGTGCTAGAGCTCGCCGTATTATTCGAGAAAGCAGAAGAGAGTCTTGGAGACAGTTTATTTCTACCCTTACTATTTCCACTCCCACAACCAAGGTTTGGGATACATTCGTAAAGTCGTTAGCAAAAATACCATTTATAATATACCCGCACTCATGTCTTAACGGTTCACTTGTCTCCTCCCTTATGGAGTCGCCAATGTATTGGGCTCGATGTTTGCCGCCATTTCTAGCACTGCGAGCTACTCTAACGAGTTGACCTAGATGTGTCGATGGGCCTTTAAACCACAATAATAATAATAAAAATCTAACGAGTTCGTGGTGCATAAGCGCAGCATCGAGCGCCTTATATTGATTTTGGCCAAAGTCGGGGGGGAGGATTATAACTCCCCCTTTACAAAGAGGAACTTACCTATGCCCTGACCCAGGGGGGCAATACAACTTCTGGCCCGGATGATATCCATTACGAAATGTTGCGCCAACTGTCCCCTGCTGGACGAGCATTCCCCTTAGAAACCCCTACAATTGTGTTTGGGAATCTCGTCAATTCCCAACACTGTGGAGGCAAGCAACCGTTATCCCAATATATAAAAGTGGCAAGGATAAAAATTTGAGCCAACTAGTTATAGACCGATAGCCTTAATAGTTGTGTATGCAAAATATTAGAGAAAATGATCAATAAAAGATTTATATGGTATCTAGAATCCCGCAAACTACTATCCAATATGCAATGTGGCTTTCGCCGTAACCGATCCACGGTGGATCACCTTGTTCACCTTGAGACAGCAGCTCGTGACGCTTTCCTCCATAAACAGCACCTTTTGGCTGTCTTCTTTGATTTGGAGAAGGCTTACGACACCACCTGGCGGTACGGCATTTTAAAAACCATGTTTAATCGGGGGTTCCGGGGGAACCTCCCTATTTTTATATCTAATTTTATGTCAGATAGACACTTCCGGGTAAGGTTAAACAACACCTTATCCGATGATTTTATTCAAGAAAATGGGTGCTCAGGGTAGTATTTTAAGCTGTACGTTATTCGCTATCGCGATAAATAGCATCGTGGACAACGTGCGCGTACCTGTCCGTTCATGTCTTTTTGTGGATGACTACGCAATTTATTGCAGTTCATCGAGTCTCCACAGAGCTGAACGTCAGATACAATTATCTGTCAACAATCTGTGGATGTGGGCATCGCATAGTGGCTTTACCTTCTCAGCGGCCAAGACGACGGTAGTCCACTTCCACAGATTACGCGGAATACAGCAAGTCCCCAATATTTTAATGAACCATGTTGTTTTACCAGTCTCGGAGAGCGTTAGGTTCCTGGGACTTTTATTTGATTTTAAACTAACGTGGATCCCCTACACCAAAGCCCTGAAAGCGAGGTGTATAAAGTCATTGAATTTGCTCAAAGTGGTAGCGGCCGGTCCTGGGGTGCTGATAGGGAAACTTTGATGCGCCTGTATAGGGCCCTGGTCAGATCTAAACTGGATTACGGGAGCTTTGTTTATGGCTCAGCTAGACCCTCGGCGTTAAAGATGCTAGATAGTGTCCACCATGCTGGCATTCGACTGGCTACTGGTGCCTTTCGTACCAGTCCAGTCGTCAGCATCTGTGCCGACGCCGGTGAGCCCCCTCTTTCTTACCGGCGGTCCTATCTTTTGGCATCTTACGTGTCGAAACTTCATTGTATGGCGCAGCATGTTGCCTATCGTCCTGTGTTTCATCCCCCTAACCGTGTCTTGTATGAAACCAAATGGCGTAGTACAAGGCCGGTTGGGATCATCGGTTTTCGACACGTGTGGGATAGTCCTGCCAAAGGCTATCCCCACATCCCCAGGTCGAGTTTCTCCCTGGAAGATACGCCTACCTCAATGCCATTTTGATCTGCCAAGTTCCCTAAAGCGACCACCCCACACTTCTTATACGAGAGGACCTTTAATGAGCTCCTCGCAACCCGCTTTCGAGGGTTTAAACGCATTTATACGGATGGCTCAAAATGCGGGGCCTCCGTGGGATGTGCTTTTGTTGTGGAAGGATCCAATTTTAAATTTGCTCTACCTGGTGAATCCAGTGTTTTTACGGCTGAACTATATGCCATTTTTAAATCTCTATGTTTTGTATATCGTAAGTGTCACCGTTCTGTTCTCATCTGCACGGATTCCATGAGTGCTCTGTTGGCATTGTCCACACTCTACTCGTGGAACCTCTCGTGCAGATGATTCACGAACAAATTTTAAAAAATTGATTCATTAAACACCCGGCTCGCCTTTTGCTGGATTCCTGGTCACGCCGGTCTTTCAGGAAATGAACTGGCTGACCCAGGCGGCCAAGGAGGCAGCACGCCTGCCTCCTGAGGCGAGTCTGGGTGTCATGTTTTTAGACCTTAAGGGTTATGTTCGGCGTGGGGTCTTACGCACCTGGCACGAGCAGTGGGTCTCGACCCCTGCTCAGAACAAGCTGCGGTCCATCAGGGACGGTGTGTCGCGATGGCCCTCTTCTATACGAAAGTCTAGAAGAGAGGAGGTCATCGTGACGAGACTCCGCGTCGGGCATACTTCATTGTCCCATAGTTTTTTACTGAGAGGGGATCCACCTCCAGTGTGTGAACTTTGCGATGCTCCCTTAGTGTGCACCACATTTTGGTGGAGTGTTGCAGGTATGCCCCTATTCGCCTGGCCCTTGATTTTAAAGGTGACCTTCCTTTTTTATTACGCGACAGCGCTGAAGGAGTTATTTGTTTACTCCATTTTATACGCCAGGCGAATCTTTTTAATGCCATTTGAGTCACTTTTATAAAGTGGCTCATCTGGATTTTATCTCATATTGAGACCTTTTTAACATTTTAGTATACTTTAATGTGTTTGTTTTGTCTTTTTATCCATTTTAACAAACTTTAATAAATGATTATTTTAACATGTTAGTTTTGTCTTTTTAACTAATATATTGTTTTAATATGTTTGTTTTGTTTTTTTATTAGAGTGATACACCTGTGGTTTTTTTTAGCAGGTGTTTCACTCAATTGTACTTTGAGCCCATTTGAGTACTCCTATGGAGTGCCTCAAATGGTTTGTTTTTTTCTAATATTGAGAACCATTCCTTTTATATTGTTTTTTTATATTGTCTCTTCACCTTTTTATATAAACAGGTGAATATTCTGTCTCTCTCCTATGGAGATTTTACTATGTACCTATATAATGCTAAGGCCCTAATGACCTCATTGTGTCGATGGGCCTCTAAACATAAATAATAATAATAATAATAATAATAATAATCTTACATTGATTTTATCGATGTTTAACATTGAGATTGATTTTTTGTCAGTTAGGTACATGGCTATATTTCCATTGTTTACATAATTTAATTATATAGTTTATCTCTTGGTTTGCTCAGCTTAAAAGCCTAATACAATATAAAATATTTCTTGGAAATAAAGGTATTATCAGTGTTAACAATGAAAAAATAGTTTTTTAAACAAAATAAGCTAAAGAGGATTTCAACAAAGATATTAATATAATCCTTGTAACCTTATAGGGGGGTATAGTATATAAGAACCTCGCTCCCTTAAATGACCAATTCAGTCGGTAGAGCACCTAAAAAAACTGAGACTCTAACCTCTCGAGGTATCCGCGGTGATATAGCAAGGAAGGATATTTTTGTGGCTTTAATGTGGCATATTAGCGATAGACATAACTACCAGGTAAACTTACACTCTGATATGTATCCACGGTGATCCTGTAGCTCGTCGTGAAGTTCTAAATTCTAGTGAAATAAAAGGGTGGGCGCCAGTGAGTTGAGTGATAAATTAAATGACTCTTATTATGAGCTTGAAAAAGGACCAACAATCTCACCAGAAGGTGGAACATAAATGTAACAAAATAGAAGTAAAGATAAAGAAAAGGTCATATTATAAGTATAGAAATTTTAAATATCTTAAAACTCAAATACTCAAAGATTGTATATAGATATATATATATAATATTTATTTTAATTGTGGCAGTTGTAATTTTAAAAGAAAGTCCTACCTATCCGGTACCAGAGTAATTTATAAATCTAAGCCGTGAAACATTGCGGCATAAGAGCCTTTAAGTAAATAACATATAAATTGGTGGTAACTGCAAATTAGTGGTCCTGAACTGTCAATAATAATAAAACATCTCACTCGTTTTTCTGTAATACTTGAGTGATGATGCCAAACACAAGTTGCATACCATTCTCTGACCATGGCTGCAGCACTCAAACTTCTAGATCTTCAAAATGAACAATCTTCCCCGTTTCAGAGAAAATTGAGATCCAGTCCCGACTCTAACCAGCGCTCGCTGATGGAACGAAAAACTTTGTACCTCAAATCTAATCCTTTTTATTTACATTCACATTTAGTTCATGTCTCAAAACAAGCGCGTCACTTTTCTTTATGAGTCCTTTTTCTGTTATAGCGTCTAACAATGATTGCCATGGTAAACAAAACAAACAAAAAAAAACATAAGAGGTTGCAAAACTATAGAGGTTTATAGAGAGGATGGGTGGACTTAGTTATTTCAAGCTGCCATCAGGGGATGCAACATAGGTAAACGAATTGTAATGTCCCGCCACCTTCATGAACACATGAATTAGGACGGGATATTGTTTACATCCTATATCATAAATCCATGTCCTTAAATACAATGTTTTAGGCGGAGAAACTTCAGTGGCCTTGACTGAGAGGAACAAAGAATTGACAAGTCTAAGATTCCAACTACGGGGACACAGAAGAAAGCAGTTACCAAAATTTCGTTGTGGCCATTACTGGTTTTCAGAGGAAGGCATGTCAGCATCTTTGGGATCACTAAATGTAAAACTATATTAAGTTATTCTGTTTTTAATAACATATTATATTTAAGCAAAAATGTTTTTAAGTTTCAGGTATAATAATATATTACAATGATAATAATACTGTTAGTTGTTAGTAATTATTAATTAGTAGTTAATAATTATTAATTAGTGGTTAATAAAATGAATTGCTGCCTAATGGCTTGGAAATGTATAATAAGACATTGTAGACACATTGTATAGTGTAAAGTAGTTGATATTGAAGGAAGCCAACCTAAAAGGATAGTTTAGATTAGGCCTAGATAGAAACAAACACACTTTTCTCTTCATTTCTTTTCTTCTTAAACTTTTAAAAGTTTCTATCGAGGCCTTTTAGCAAGTATTTTTTTCATTAAATTTAAATAATTGAAAAAAAACACACTGATACTTCTTTTTCACATACTTTAAATATCGATATAAAACATATTCACAGGACTCAGGTGACCCTTTCCACCATCTACATCCGCACATTGGCTGTCCCTTTCCACCATCTACATCCGCACACTGGCTGTCCCTTTCCACCATCTACATCCGCACACTGGCTGTCCCTTTCCACCATCTACATCCGCACACTGGCTGTCCCTTTCCACCATCTACATCCGCACACTGGCTGTCCCTTTCCACCATCTACATCCGCACACTGGCTGTCCCTTTCCACCATCTACATCCGCACACTGGCTGTCCCTTTCCACCATCTACATCCCCACACTGGCTGTCCCTTTCCACCATCTACATCCGCACACTGGCTGTCCCTTTCCACCATCTACATCCGCACACTGCCTGTCCCTTTCCACCATCTACATCCGCACACTGGCTGTCCCTTTCCACCATCTACATCCGCACACTGGCTGTCCCTTTCCACCATCTACATCCGCACACTGGCTGTCCCTTTCCACCATCTACATCCGCACACTGCCTGTCCCTTTCCGCCATCTACATCCGCACACTGGCTGTCCCTTTCCGCCATCTACATCCGCACACTGGCTGTCCTTTCCGCCATCTACATCCGCACACTGGCTGTCCCTTTCCGCCATCTACATCCGCACACTGGCTGTCCCTTTCCACCATCTACATCCGCACACTGGCTGTCCCTTTCCACCATCTACATCCGCACACTGCCTGTCCCTTTCCACCATCTACATCCGCACACTGGCTGTCCCTTTCCACCATCTACATCCGCACACTGGCTGTCCCTTTCCACCATCTACATCCGCACACTGGCTGTCCCTTTCCACCATCTACATCCGCACACTGGCTGTCCCTTTCCACCATCTACATCCGCACACTGGCTGTCCCTTTCCACCATCTACATCCGCACACTGCCTGTCCCTTTCCGCCATCTACATCCGCACACTGGCTGTCTCTTTCCGCCATCTACATCCGCACACTGGCTGTCCCTTTCCGCCATCTACATCCGCACACTGGCTGTCCCTTTCCACCATCTACATCCGCACACTGGCTGTCCCTTTCCACCATCTACATCCGCACACTGCCTGTCCCTTTCCACCATCTACATCCGCACACTGGCTGTCCCTTTCCACCATCTACATCCGCACACTGCCTGTCCCTTTCCACCATCTACATCCGCACACTGGCTGTCCCTTTCCACCATCTACATCCGCACACTGGCTGTCCCTTTCCACCATCTACATCCGCACACTGCCTGTCCCTTTCCACCATCTACATCCGCACACTGGCTGTCCCTTATACCGAGTGTCAAGCGGCACCCCTCTGCTCAACCATCCAAATGGAAGCGTGCAAAACAATATGTCGTACTATTATATAAAAATGCTGTATATTTTCTTGACTCTTTTGTTAGTGGTATCTGCCATAAAGATGCATTAATGTCAATGGATGACAGATACTTTCATCCCTCAAATTGTTGTATCAATTCTTCCATCTGCGCTGGTGATTCATGATCCTTAACAAAAAAATTTTTCCCCGGGTCGCGCATCCAAGCATATTCTCACACCCCTAGTTTTCTTTTAACTATTACATTAGGATTCATTATATTTGATTGACATCGTTAAAAAATTCCCCACTCTATCATGTGTGCTAATGTTTTCTATACTGCCTCCCATTGGCTGTATGGAATGGGATATGATTTACAAAAAAAGGGGGTCTTGTCTGATACCTCTAAATGATACGTGTATTTATTGTTAATACCTGAGCTTACGTCTATACATGGTGTCAACATTTGACGAAGATAGTCCTTCTCTGGCATATTCACTCCTTCAAAATTTGTTATATTATCTTTAAAACCTTCCAGTTAGATCTCTTTTGATCTCCTTCAGTCATTATATCCTCACGTGCTATGGCATTAGTTTTATGTTTCATGTAGAATATTTATTTACCTGCTTTTCGTTTAAACTACACAACTCATTGGTACCTGGGCTATTGAAATATCAATTTTTCTTTCTTACAGTTTTCCAATATTGGATTGGATTCTCTCTTCTTGGCTGGATCGATTTTGTTTTTGACAACTTTTTTGTTCCTGGTCTTCATGTTCAATTTACATTTGTCCTTGAGAATTTTTAAATTCATTTTGGTGGTTTTGATGTTTATGTGTTTTGGATGCCACCACATATAAATCATTAACTACTGTTGCTTTTGAATGACTATGGATAGTTCTAGAACTGTTCCTCACAGCTGTCTCATTTTCCTTCCCAGCAGTCTTTGGCATTTCAATGCTATTATCTGACATATTCCGACCAGTAGTATATTCTTGGTGAAAAAATCATATGGTAGCACCACTTGTGGTCATATCCTCGATTATAATCGGGTTCGAATTAAAATAAATTATATCATGAGTTTGATTTTTCTCTTCCATTTCTAATAGATAATTAGAATTTACAGCTGTAGATTTGTTTTTTCATAAGACTAGTATTTCACATCAAGTTGTAAGCTATTTATAACAAGTTATCATACTAACGATAATTTAAATTCATTTGAACATTCTTGAAAAGTTAATGTTTTTGTTTTATAGTCGATTTTTTCCTTTTTTCTCGGTCAACCAGTTTGTTAGAATTAAAATAGTCACTGATAATCCCGGAGCAATATAAAAAAACTATTTCTGACATCACCTTGCCAAAATTTACACTGACCAAGACCTGTTTTGTAATTTTTTATTTCTAATCCCTGTTCAACTAAAGTCAAATTTTGAACTGGTAATGTTATATATCTTCATATCAGGATTTTCCATGCATATTTTATGATAACATTCATCTGACATAATAGTAGCTTGACTTCCACTGCCAACCAAAATATTTACACTTAACTTTCCTATCATTCCTTCTATTTCTGATGACAAATATTTTTCTCCTGTGACTTTACCTAGTCTTCTTTAAGTAAATCTTCCCTCTCAATGTCCATAACGATCCGATTCTTATTGCTCATTTTCTCATCCAGATTTATATCGTGAACTAACCTGTTTTTTTAGCCCACTTTGCCATCGATACATATCATGGTCGCTCCATTCCTCTGGATATTCACAGATTTCATGTTCCTCTAGGTGCTGGTGCACTTCTGCTTGTATGATTCGTAAACTCCTTTGTTCTGTTGCATTTGATTCGTTGTTTACCTTCTGCACGTATCTTGGATCTTGTTTATATTTGTTTCATGGCTGGTTGATGGGTTGCGTGCTCCACCCCTGGCCCTTTGATCACACTTTGGTTCATAATATTCACTTTGGCCTTGTTTCTTATCTCTAGGCCATGTATTTCCATTTCTGTTCTGATACCCATTATTTTGTGACCCCCATTGACGATTATTAGGCAAAAAACTGTTGGTTATTAGAACATAATACTTTCTGCTGACTGTACTCATTTCTAAGGGGATTCTCTGGCAACTTGTCTTCCCCCTGTGGTTCCTTTTCTCTATCGTTTTGTCCTTGAATTTGATCCCTAAGTTTTCTCTTGTCAAGTTGTTCCATGACATTCTTTAAGTCCTCCATCCTTCTTATGTTACTGGCGATAATTATATTTTGAATATCATGAGGGAAATGATAAACTATGTGTGATATAAATCTTTGGTCACCTGGTGGCACGTCAAGGAAATTGGTTTACATTCTAAGTTTATTAACATAATCATACAGAGATCTTTGCTGTTATTTGTATTTTCCATTGAAAATAGTTTGTAAAAAAACAATCTTGCATGTGAATCCCCCACCATTTTGTGAGTAGTGCAGTTCTTGCGCTAACATACGTTCCCAGCTAGATTCATTGAACTGTGCCCATTCAGCCACCTTTCCATCAAGTCCATTAATTAATACATTAATTAATACATTAATTTTCGTACCTTCCTCCTTAATTCCTTTAATAATATAATCCATTTTTAAGATAAATTGCACTACATATAATTTTGAGTTCTTTGCTGAAAATTTTGATATAAGTAAATTAATTCCACTAAATTGCAAGTCCTGAATGTTGGTTTGATCTAGCCACACACCCCCTCTGTCTGTTAGCGTGTAGTCTGGTTCTTTACTGTGTTTAGCTGTTATTGAATATTACCCCCTGCGGGACGGGTTTAGAATAGTCTCGCAGTAACCCCTGCTTGTCGTAAGAAGCGACTAAAAGGGGAGGCTTCTGTGCAGGACGTACCTCGTGTGGGACAAACCTATCCTATATCTTTCCTTTCACATCATTTTCTTCTTCCTTCACTTTCCCCCTTTTTTCACTCTTCCCCCTTCGCTTTATCTATCCTTACCTTTTTCTTCCTTTCCCCCACCGTTCATCCTGCACAGAGGCCTTTGGCCTTTCCGTTGACGACCTTGGCAACTAACCCGGCTCTTCTCTGTTTATTATTGGATACCACTGCCTTGAGCTCCTAAATGAAAGTGCGCCGGTTGCAATACCTTAGTAGAAGGGCCTTAGGGATGACAATAACCGGGTACCCTACTTTGGGAAAAGATCGGTTGCGTTCATGAGGGCCCGGACGTAAAATTGGCACTTTCCTACACCCACTTGCTGCGACGACCTCTGTGGTAGTACCAACTTGGATCACCCTGGGTCTACGATCCGAGTACTGTGTAGGCTTTCCCCAATTACGGCATGGCCGATAATTTTGTCGCCGCTGGCATCGTACTGCCAAACCCTGCTGGCAACTCACTGCCGGCCCCTCACAGGGCCGTAATATTGATAAGAGGCGGAAACGGGTAAGGCCGTCCAGCCCTGTTTTGATAAAAAGCCAGGAAGTGATGAGGCCCCAGCCCCGCTTCCTGGTGATGTCTCGTGTGAATGAAACTGAAGGCCTGAAACGTGTCAGCCCATTTATCCTCGAAAGAGTGATAAATGGAAGCAGCGAAATCGGAAGTCTCAATAAGGAAACTGCGTGATGGCACCATCATGATTCAGACCACGACTGACACACAGTCTTCAAATATAATGGCCATCTCCGAAATACCGTTGAGCAATACGACTCATATACCGGTGAAGGTGGAACCTCACAGGTTCCTCAATGTTTGCAAGGGGGTGGTCACTTGTTATGACCTCGACTGCATAAGCATTGAGGATATCTGTGAGGAGCTTTCCCCTCAGCATGTCACCGAGGTCTACCGTATCATTACCAAAAAGAACGGACAAGAGAAAAAGACGGATACATATATCCTCACATTTGCGACTCCCATCCTCCCAAAGGAGGTTTGAGCGGGCTTCCATGTGCTCAGAGTCGGGCCATACGTTCCCAATACTCGGCGCTGCTTTCAGTGCCAGGAATTTGGGCATACGAAGCTCAGATGCCGTGGAAGGCCAACCTGTGCGGATTGCGGACAGGAGGCTCACGATACACCGTGTGAGTCTCCTAAGTTCTGCATCAACTGCAAGGGTCCGCATTCTGCTTGGTCTCGGACCTGTCCGAAATGGAAGGTGGAGAAAAAAGTCCTGGAGATCCAATGTGAAAAGAAGATCCCTTATGCCCAGGCCCGCAAGGAATATGTATCCAGTCAAGCTCCGGTATTTCAGAAATCATATAGCCAAGCTGTAAGCCAGAACATAAATTGCCCCAACTGCCATTGCGCAGTTAATATTGCCGATACACCTACACGACCTGTGCCACTCGTCTCTACTCGAGACACTCAAAGACAACCAGCGCCATCTATGGTTGTGCCAAAATTAGTACAAGGGGCGACGCCGCCGCCGAGGTCGCCTCCACCACCTTTGCCCCCGAGGAGGCCACATCGGGGAGAGCCCTCGGGCCCTCCTGGGGGGACCCCACCGAGCCTTCCTCGTGGGCCCCCTCCGAGCCCTCCTCGGGGTACTAAACCATGTGCGACCGTTGTCGAGCCGCTCAACCCCGGCTCAGGAACTCCGGAGGTCGGGATGAGTGGTGGTACAGGTGAGGTCGCAAAGGCGATTCCCACTGGTGCATTGAGTAAGGACCAGCAAGGGACTGCCGAAAAAATTATTTTAAAAAAAGGGTCGAAGGCTTTAACAAAGTCTTCGCGTAAGGATTCCCCGACCCAGTCTCTACAGGACAAAACCAAAGCCTCTCCTGAAGCGGGAGGTCCAAGAGAGATTGGGAAAAGCAAGAGGACCTAAAAAAGTCCTCAATAAATTTTTATTTTTAAAAGATAGTGTTATGGATTGTGAGGATAATTAATTAAATTATATATTAATAAATAATGTCGCTACTACAATGGAATTGTAGGGGTTTCTATGCTCATGTAGAGGAATTAAACTACTAATTTCTTCCCTGCATCCTCCCATCTTGTGTTTGCAGGAAACCCACTTCCGCCCAACTGACAACCCGATGCTTCGTGGGTACGATGTATATCGTACCGACAAGCCACTCTTTGATCGGGCTAGCGGAGGTGTGGCTATATTCGCACGAAGCACTATATATCATAAGAATATAAATATTGTCTCTGATCTCCAAGTGATTGCTGTCAGAGCCTCCCTTCCTATGGAGGTAACCGTATGCTGCGTCTACCTCCCACCAGGTGAGCGTGTTTCCAAGAGGACACTAGAGGCCCTCTTTATACAACTTCCCGCCCCCTATATCATCTTGGGGGACTTTAATGCGCATAACCTGGTGTGGGGGTCTAATTTTACAGACACCCGCGGGAGGATGGTAGAGGATATTCTTGTCTCGGGAAACCTGGTGTTAATGAACACCGGGACCCAGACACACTTCTCCACCTTTAATGGTGTATCCTCTGCCATCGACCTAGCCCTATGTAGACCCGGGATTGCTGCTCACTTCCTTTGGAGGTTCACTCGGACCTATGTGGCAGCGATCACTTTCCCATTCTGCTTTCACAAATTCAAGATCCCCCCAGTACAGCACGGTTCCCCCAAGGGGTTCTTAAACGTGCCGACTGGAATAAATTCCGTGAGCTCGCCGTTTTCCACGAATCCCCTTCTCCTGACGTTGATGTAAAGACTGGGTATTTTACTTAGACGGTCATCGCGGCGGCGAGGGCCTCCATCCCTAAATCCTCGCCAAATCCGCGCCACCGTCCCGTTCCCTGGTGGAGCGAGGAGTGTCGGTTGGCTATTTCTGACCGTCGAAGGGCCCTACGTCTTTTTCACCGACGTCCTACTCTGGAGAATCTGGAGTCATTCCGGATTCTACGTGCTCGAGCTCGCCTTGTCATTCGTGAAAGTAGAAGAGAGTCTTGGAGAAAATTTATTTCAACCCTTACAATATCCACTCCCACAACTAAGGTTTGGGATAATATCCGTAAATTACGTAATAACAACAATTCCAACAACAATATACCTGCCCTCATGTCTAACAGTTCACGTCTCTCCTCCCCTGTGGAGGTCGTAAATGTATTGGGCTCGATGTTCGCCGCTATTTCTAGCACTGCGAGCTACACTAACGAGTTCGCAGTTCATAAGAAGAATATCGAGCGCCATGCTATTGACTTTGGCCAAAGTCGGGGGGAGGATTATAACTCCCCCTTTACCAAAGATGAACTGACCTACGCCATGTCCCAGGCCGGCAGCACAGCCTCTGGTCCAGACGACATTCATTACGAGATGTTGCGTCAGCTGCCCGTTGCCGGACAGGCATTTCTTTTAGACCTCTACAATAGTGTTTGGGAATCTCATCAGTTCCCCTCACTATGGAGGCAAGCAACCGTTATACCTATATATAAAAATGGCAAGGATAAATTAGAGACAACTAGCTATAGACCGATAGCTTTAACTAGTTGTGTATGTAAAATATTGGAAAAAATAATTAATAAGCGACTTATATGGTATTTAGAATCCCGCAATATGCTATCTAATATTCAATGTGGTTTTTCGCCGTAACCGATCCACGGTGGATCACCTTGTCTGTCTAGAGACGGCTATTCGTGACGCTTTTCTCCATAAGCAGCATCTTCTGGCTGTCTTCTTCGATCTGGAGAAAGCGTACGATACCACCTGGCGGTACGGCATTTTGAAAACACTTTTTAATTGGGGGTTTCGAGGAAACCTTCCTTCTTTTATATCTAATTTTATGTCGGATAGACACTTCCGGGTAAGGTTGAATAACACCTTATCCGATGATTTTATTCAAGAAAATGGGGTGCCTTAGGGTAGTATTCTGAGCTGTACGTTGTTCGCTATCGCGATAAATAGTATTGTGGACAACCTGCGCTCACCTGTTCGTTCATGCCTTTTTGTGGATGACTACCCAATTTATTGCAGTTCATCAAGTCTCCACAGGGCTGAACGACAGATACAACTCGCTGTAAACAATCTATGGTTGTGGGCATCTCGTAATGGCTTTCGTTTCTCTGCGGCCAAGACGACTGTCGTCCATTTCCATAGATTACGTGGAATACAGCCAGCCCCCAATATTATAATGAACAACGTTGTTTTACCTGTCTCCGAGACCGTAAGGTTCCTGGGACTTTTATTCGATTTTAAACTAACTTGGATCCCCCACATCAAAGACCTGAAAGCGAGGTGTGTTAAAGCTTTGAATTTACTTAAAGTTGTGAGTGGTCGCTCTTGGGTGCTGATAGGGAAACCTTGATGCGCCTCTATAGAGCCTTGGTGAGATCAAAACTTGATTACGGCAGTTTTGTATATGTTCCGCTAGACCCTCGGCGTTAAAGATGCTCGATAGCGTCCACCATGCTGGCATTCGACTGGCTACTGGTGCTTTTCGTACCAGTCCAGTCGTCAGCATCTGTGCTGACGCCGGTGAGCCCCCTCTTTCTTACCGGCGGTCTTATCTCCTGGCATCTTACGTGTCGAAACTGCATTGCATGCCAAATAATGTTGCTTACCGCCCTGTATTTCATCCCCCTAACCGTGTCTTGTATAAAACTAAATGGCGTAGCACAAGGCCGGTTGGGATCCGGATGCAATCGGTTTTCGACATGTGTGGGATAGTCCTGCCAAAGGCTATCCCCACATCACCAGGTCGAGTTTTCTCCCTGGAAGATACGCCCTCCGAAATGCCATTTTGATCTTGCCAAGTTCCCTAAAGCGACCACCCCAAACTTTGTATATGAGAGGACCTTTAATGAGCTCCTCTCCACTCGCTTTCACGGATTTGAGCGCATCTACACTGTTGGCTCTAAATCTGGAGTCTCCGTGGGATGTGCTTTTGTTGTGGTAGGATCCAATTTTAAATTTGGTTTACCTGATGAAACCAGTGTTTTTACGGCTGAATTATATGCCATTTTTAAATCTTTGTGTTTTGTATACCGAAGTAGTCACCATTCTGTCCTCATCTGCACGGATTCCATGAGTGCTCGGTTGGCATTGTCCACTCTCTACTCCTGGAATCCCCTCGTGCAGATGATACATGAGCAAATTTTAAAAATTGATTCATTAAGCACCCGGCTCGCCTTTTGCTGGATTCCTGGTCACGCTGGTCTTCCAGGAAATGAACTGGCTGACCAGGCAGCCAAGGAGGCAGCACGCCTGCCTCTGGAGGCGAGTCCGGGTGTCATGTTTTTAGATCTAAAGGGTTATGTTCGGCGTGGAGTCTTACGCACCTGGCACGAGCAGTGGGTCTCGACCCCTGCTCAGAACAAGCTGCGGTCCATCAGGGACGGTGTGTCGCGATGGCCCTCTTCTATACGAAAGTCTAGAAGAGAGGAGGTCATCGTGACGAGACTCCGCGTCGGGCATACATTTCTAACCCACGGATTTTTACTCAGAGGGGATCCACCTCCAGTGTGTGAATTTTGCGATGCTCCCCTTAGTGTGCACCACATTTTGGTGGAGTGTCGCAGATATGCCCCTATTTGCCTGGCCCTTGATTTTAAAGGTGACCTTCATTTTTTATTACGCAACAGCGCTGAAGGAGTTATTTGTTTACTCCATTTTATACGCCAGGCGAATCTTTTTAGTGCCATTTGGGTCACTTTTATAAAGTGGCTCATCTGGATTTTATCTCATATTGAGACCCTTTTTAACATTTTAGTATACTTTAATGTGTTTGTCTTGTCGTTTTATCCATTTTAACAAACTTTAATAAAATAATCATTTTAACATGTTAGTTTTGTCTTTTTAACTAATATATTGTTTTAATATGTTTGTTTTGTTTTTTCTTAGAGTGATACACCTGTGGTTTTTTTTTTAGAAGGTGTTTCACTCAATTGTACTTTGAGGCCATTTGAGCACTCCTATGGAGTGTCTCAGGTGGTGAATGATTATATCTCTCCACTATGGGGATTTTATTATGTTTTAAATATATTTCAAGGCCCTAATGACCTCGATGTGTCGATGGGCCTCCAAACCACAATAATAATAATAATAATAATAATATTTTTGTACATGTTATTAAATAATCTGAGAGCATTTGTTCTTGTTTATTGGTAAAAACTTGTTTGGTGGTGAAAACTTGTTTGGTGTTGAAAACTTGTTTTGTGGTGAAAACTTGTTTGGTTTTGAAAACTTGTTTGGTTTTGAAAACTTGTTTGGTGTTGAAATCTTTTTTGTGGTGAAAACTTGTTTGGTGTTGAATACTTTTTTGTGGTGAAAACTTGTTTTTGTGGTCAGGGCCGTAGCTAGAACAATTGGTGCCCGGGGCAAACAGTACCATTGGCACCCCTCTCCCCCCAAACCCATTTCCTCCCAGTCATAGCGGAGCAGTTGATGGTGTCATATCGTATTTTATACCGGTTTCAGACGTAATACAATAGCTTTATAACAAAAATCTTGCTATTACTAATGTACCTTGCAATTATTGTTTCCCGTTTATAATTTGCTAATTCTATTAAATAGTAACAAATAAAGTTTCATTAAATATTTATTATAATTTAATATTCTTTTTATTAAAAATTAACTTATATAGATAATCTTATTCAATAGTCTGTGCTGATTATATGAGCTTAAATACATGTTGTAATAAATAAATAAAATATTAAATAGTTTGAATTGAATGAAGGATACTTTTTGTTTATTATTAATTGCTAGCTCAATTACTTATGAAAAATGTAGAAGTAACATTATTGTTAAAATATTAACAGAATTATTTTATACTTACAGTTTCAACCTTCTAGCTTTAACAGCAGCAAAATCATTGACCATTTCATCGTAATTAATATTTTTAGCAATATCTTTTTCTATTGATAGAATTGCCATTTGTGTTAAACTGTCTTGACCCATTGATGACCATAAGTAATTTTTTATTATTTTCAGCTTACTAAAACCTTGTTCACCAGATGCATTAGTAACTGGCAATGTTAAATATAATCTAAAAGCAATTACTAAGTTTGGATAAGATGTGGCTATAGACATTTTGTGGATTAAATTTAATAGGTCAAGAGACGCTGCTTTTGAAAAATCCTGACTTTTTTCAAATAACGAACTGGCCTGAAACTTAAAACTAGCTATTTCCCCATCTATTTCAGAAGCATCCAGATCCTTATCATATTTATTTGCTAAGCGTTTTGCACTAGCTTTTAAATCTTCTACAGTCATAGAATGCAAAGATTTGCCCGTTAAAAAATTAAAGTCATCCAACATTTCACTAAAACATTTAAAACACCATTCCATTTGTTCTAAAACTTTGTCCAAAATAACATGAAAGTCCATACTGAACCTTTGCTTTCCTGTCAAAACAGTGTCCTTACTCTCTTCCAAAGTTAGTCTTTTCCTATTCTTTACTCTTTTCTCCTCGAAAAAGCAGTCAATTTCAAGAGATGTTGCTGTATAGATGTTCGATGCTTCATCCAGTATAACATCAATCCCTGTGTCTCGGATATCTTGTAAAGCATCTTTCAATCCAGTCAAGTGACTAACTGCACGGTCCCGGTCATATCTTTGTGCTGTAGCTGTTCATTCACGCGGGAGATCTGATTTAGTATTTTGTCCCACATAACAGAATAACAAACAAACCTAAAATTAATTTGTTTAAGAAGACTTTTAACCAGTGATAAACAGTCATGGAATTGAGGGTTGTTAGAAATTTCCTCTAAGGCCTCGACGACTTTATCAAGCTGTGAATAAAGTGCATGAACAGCAGAATATTTGGATGCCCATCTTGTATCACAGTGACGCTTGAGAGTGGTAGAAAGTTTGTTGGATAATATTTCCCACCTTTTGGCACTAAAAGCAAACAATTTGTACAGTTCTTGTACTGTTCCAAATTCAATGAATGAGCAGCACATGGCATAAAACGTGCATGGCTGTTAATTGTTTGTATACGGGCCTGGACTCCTGAATACTTCCCAGCCATATTTGAACCATTATCGTGTGTTTGCCCTCGGCAATTATGAATATCAAGTTCATCGGCTTCTACTTTTTGTAGAATCTTTTCAGTTAAACCAGCTCCAGTCATTTTACTAGTTTTTATGAAATCAATAAAACTTTCTTCAATAGAGCAAACACCCTCTGAAACTTTCATGTACCTAATAATCTGGCACATTTGTTCATGATGGGCTACATCTGGTGTACAATCAAATAAAATTGAGAAACATTTTGCCTCTCTTATATATATTTTAATATTTCTTAGCCTACAGTGTCGCCTATTAAATTGATTAACTCGTTTTTGAATTGTTGGAGAAAAGTAATTTGGAATTCCTTTTTTTACTTTTCTTTGCTTAAGGTAATATGCTCTTTTAGCTGTTTATCATAATGAGAAACAAACTTAGCAAATTTTAAAAAATACCACAATTATTGGCCTCACGTATATATGTACTTGAACCTCGAAAAGCCAAGTTGTTGACTGCACAAAACAAAATACAATCAACAATAATTCTGAGAATGTGCCGCCATTTCTCTTTTTCTTTTATGATAATTTCCTGTAGTTCAGTATCAATTGTACTGCCCTCTTTAATCCTTTTTTCAAAGTTTTTCCAGGTAACATAGCATTCACGGTGCTCTACAGAATTTTCATGCTCTGGAATTCGAGGGTATAATTTTTTCCAGTCAGAAAATCCTACTTTTGGATTTGCCAAGCATGAATTAGAATGCTTTCCAAATAGCATGCAGGGAAAACAGTAAATAGATTTTTTTTCTCTTCACTCTAAATTAGCCAATTTCACTCTACACTTTCTCGGTTCAAAAGTTTTTTATGGAACCAACTTCCGTAAAATGCCTTTTTTCTGAATTAATTGATAAAAGAAAATTACCTGTGTTATTTTGTTCTGGACCATGTTCAACTAATAAGATTCTCATATGGTCATTCAAATCAGACCATGTTGTGGGATCATTAAAGTTTAGTTGAATTTTGGTTGGTTCATTTTCCAAATCCTGTTCCTGTACATCTTCATAATAAGTAAATGTTGGAAAGGACTGGTTAAGATTTGGTCTTGAACCCACTGAATGTTCATTTACACTACCAGTTACATTCTTAGTTACTATAGTAAAGTTTTCATTTTCTAAAAGTGTTGATGTAGATGGCCTACTTTCAATACCTTGCTGTAGTAGTAGCGCAGCGGTTGAGGGATCCACCTTCTTTACCCAGCCGAGTTTTTGCCACTGCTTGGCTTGGACTATGTTATCTGCCTCTTGTTGTTTTTTCCGTTTTCTGCCTTGTGCTCCCAACAACTTTGTAGGCCCCATTTCGACACACACACACAGAGGCGTGGCACAATGTTATAATTCACACGCAAATTAATAATAAAGTCATACAAATTTACAAACAATGCTAATCAAATAAATATCATTACAGTGTCACGGCAACGAGCAAATTTCACATTTGAAATTTATACTGTCACACGCTTCTCAGATAAATTTTAATAACGTTCCGTTCCTCGTTCGGGCCGTTCTCTGCATGGCTCCTTTCACGTTCGGTCGTTTTACTTCCGCCCCTGCTGCCCTCCCTTGGCACGAAACACTGCACGTACCGCACACTAACTGTTCACTGGCAGCTTATCTTACTTGCTACCCCCCTTCACAGGTGCCAAAACAAAGATACCACATTCATAAGCAGAAACAGCCCCTAATTACTTACGCTTGGCTATCTCCATCTCGCTTGGAATGTTTGTCCTTCATCCGTCACATATTCATAGTAGAATTTTACTGTCAGTGTCACCCAAGCCAAATCTATACAATCATTTTGTGTTCGGATGATGGAAGTTTCATCAAGTCACCATTTTTATTCTTAAAGGAGAATTGTATACGTCTTTTTAACTGTGCATTAGAATATTATTATTATTATTAGCACTGTGTCTTACTAACCCGTTCGGGTTATACACTCTTACGCTAATGTGTAATGGTAGGGTGATTGTGAGATGAAATAAAGGACCTACAGTTTAATGTGGAATCCGAACCACAGTGGAGGCCTGGCATTCCCCACATTCACAAGATAATGCATTAGAATAAATTTCACAATCTTACATTTTATAATTTTTTAAATCTACATCTTGATGGCGCCCCTCGAGCCCGGCGCCCGGGGCGGCTGCCCCCCCTCCCCCCCTCCCTCCTTTGCTACGGCCCTGTAATTGTGGTATATTTTGAACTAAATGACAGTTCTTTTAGCCTAGAAAATGTTTTGAGTACTAGGTCCTGATATTTCATCATTTGGATCATTCAAAGATATTTGTATATTTTTTTGTATTTGTTTAGATGATTTAAATTTAAGGTCATTATTTTTAAACCCCATGAATTCTTGCTAGCCTCTCTCAGCACAGAGAGCTTTCCAGTCGGCCTCCATTAAGAATTGCACTTGCAACTGCTTTCTCATCAATATTTGCTCCGTTGGTTTTTTTCTTGGAATTCCTCATTTCTGGATTTATGTGTGAAATTAAATAAATTAATAGAATTTTTTGGCTGCTTTAAGCCAAAATTATATCAAGGCTTAGTTCAACAAACAATAAAGGCAAAATATATTTTAAATTTTAACTTTCATTATTGTAGTTTTAACTGCTTAATCAAGAATTAGATCCATAGGGTGTTTAAACTAGTCAAAATACCAAATTCAACATTTTAAACCGTATTTAAGGAGGCAAGCATTAAGTTTAAGGCAGGGAACAATGGTACAACTGTACCAAAGTGCCACACAAGCCCTGTACCAAAACTACCCCTCTAAGAGACATTTTTAGTTTCTGAATAAAATGTACTTTTTGGTTATAGTAACACTGTTGATAAATAATGGATTAAAATCACAGAAAATCAACAATTTATTTTGATAAATAGGTAAATTTTAAATATAGCCTTTCTTAGGATATATAATCTTAAACACATTATAAATACTTACATTTGAAGCTACAAAATGAGCTTTATTTTTTAGTAACTGCTAGACATTGAGTATATCTACCAAACTTACACAGGAAGTGTAAAACACTGTTTAACAACATCTAAAAAAAAAGCACTAAGTTTTTATTTGGAAAATAATTAACTTGTACCAATGTACCCCACTCTCCCTACTCTTAATTTTGGGGTTAAAAAGACACACAGGCAGATGCCATGCAAAGACCACTTTTTAGGTTTTGGGGAGTCATAAGACGTCAAATCCATCAACTTTCAGGTTAACTCTTTCTTTATGGTTCGAAAAGAAAAATATATATATTTCTTTATAGCTTGAAAGTTATTGGTTTTATAGAAATATGTAAAAAAAAAATTGTTATAAAAAGTTTTATATATTTGCAATGATAAGTAATTTCACATCTCAAATAGTTTTGGAGATTGATAAATATATATATATATATATATATATATAAATATATAATATATTATATTATATATATACTATAATATCCATCAGGTCGGAGCCCTTAAAGTCATTTTGCAGAAATATTGAGAGTATTCATTTCTGTTTGGAACATTCATAAATGTTTTGAAGTGAAATTTAATTAAAATCGTTAGAGCTGATTTGGAGAAAATTGACTTTTTCTCTTTTTGCCCTTCAGTAAACTACCCTTAATTTTAGAGTTGGTTAGCCAATTCCAAAAACCCTTGGGGCGACCCGATGAAAACCCCAGGTACCAAGTTTTAGCCCGATCGGTAAAATAGTTTAGGCTCTAGTCGGGGGTAACAGACAGACAGACAGAAATTCCAAAACCACTCTTTCGGATTCAAGGGGTCATGAAACGTTGAGATTCATCAAAATCTCAAGTTGGATTTTTTTTATGATCACAATACTTTCTTTATCTGTAAGATAGCGAGAAAGTAAAAACACAAAAGTTAGAAAATGGAAAATTGTAATAAATGATAGGAACATGTAAAAGGTTAAACATAAAGGATAAACACAAGAAAATGATATTGGATATGAATATATAACATATCTTTATAAGGAATGGCAGCAATGTAAAGTGTGAACTGTGTTCTTCTTTTAATTGTAAAAGCCATTTTATATTCATCCCTTTTATATGTTTCTAGCCACCTTTCCTATACTTCTTCCAAATATAATACAATTACCCCATAAAGCAAAAAGAGGTTTTCCCAATAATGTAATAAGCGATTCTATGAAAATCTCATTTTTCTATCGCCTTTTATTCAGATATTAAACTAAGAACCAAAATTGTGTACAAAAAATGGAAAAGGATGTAAGTGCCACAAACTAAAATTTTCAGTATTCAAATAAATGTGTCTTAAATTTGGATGATTATATTAATTTTATGAAAAAAATATGTGTATATCAAAACATGCAAACAGTTTTTTTTATTAATATGTATAAAGGGAACAAAATTTATATGGAAAAAGAAGTAAGTGCCATCCTTTTGTTTTCTGGAAAATGCTGTAAGTGCCTTACTAAGTTTTAGAAAAGGATGTAAGTCAAG
>JBCFYV010003236.1:0-30320 GCA_039000515.1 Timema cristinae
TACAACACCTACCTAAACTCGAATATAATGGGTTAGTTCATAGTCAGACTTAGTACGCCTCAAGTGTGACGCTACACTAAATACAACACCTACCTAAACTCGAATATAATGGGTTAGTTCATAGTCAGACTTAGTACGCCTCAAGTGCAGTGCTACACTAAATACAACACCTACCTAAACTCGAATATAATGGGTTAGTTCATAGTCAGACTTAGTACGCCTCAAGTGCAGTGCTACACTAAATACAACACCTACCTAAACTCGAATGGAATGGGCCGTTCTCACATAGGAAACTAGCCCATTCCATTCTGGTCTAGGTAGGTGTCGGCTTGTGTATGATATAGCGCCACACTTGAGGCATACCAAGTCAGACTATGAACTGGCCCTATGATTACATCAAATAGTTAGTATATTCCATTCATACTTTATTAAGATATTGTGTCAAAAGTATGTTGGAATTGTTTTTAACTATGGTGGGTAAACTAAATAAATAAGTTATTTTCTATAGGGGAGCTAGTTTTGTCTGTTATTTCTATGTAAGTTAATATCATGGCTGAATGGCTAGAAATAGTAACTTGCATCTAGTTAAGGCACAAAGACAAATTGTTTAAAAGATAACTTTGAACATTTCCATTTTTTTTTTCTTCGAAAAAGTAGTTGTTTTCAAAAGTTAAAACTCAATTTTCTATTACATTTACCATATGTATTTTATGAGTTACAGGGTGGCTACAAAACTTGTATCATAACATTCCCGACTTTTCCAGGTTTTTCAGACAACATTTAAAAAAAAATGCCATGCCTAGCCTTTTCACAGTTTTTCTTGCTGAATGGGAATTTTTTTGCTTATTATATTGATCACATATTTTCAAAAAATTCTAGGCTACCAAACATCAACATTCTTGTAAGTTCTTGTTATTATTATTATTATTATTATTAGCACCGCGTCTTACTACCCGTTCGGGTTATACGCACTTACGCTAATGTGTAATGGTAGGGTGATTGTGAGATGAAATGAAGGACCTACAGTTTAACGTGGAATCCGAACCACGGTGGCGGCCTGGCATTCCCCACATTCACAAGATGTCTTGTCAGAGGTGAAGGAAAGGTTTGGTATTCAGATAAATCTTTGTCGGGACCTGGGATTGAACCCCGACCGCCAGCACAGAAGTCCGACACCTTACCCCTAGACCACCAGGTCACCAAGTTCTTGTTAATTCTCCGTTATTTAATCACGTATTATTTGTGTTCCTGTGTGAATGTGTTATAAAATAAGCCCTGTACAACCATCTCATGTTAGAATAAAATATCTAGGCAATACACTTTGTTAACATCGAGAAACACTCTCCATTTCGTTTGAATCTTTGGATGCAGAATTAATCAAACATTTAAATTCCCTGACTTTCTTAATTTTGATTAAATTCCCTGTTTTCCCTGACACCAAAGAATTCCACCATGGAGTTAATTTATTTTCTCTATGTTTAACTGTTTTAGAAGTGTACAGGCTACAATTCAAGACAGAGGGAATTGCTTTAACACATTTAATTATGAATAGAAAATTAAATTGAATAAAGATTAATCTTTATGTTTGTATATCACCAATGAAATATTTGAGGCAATTTTGTGTATCATTTTGAAAATTGATGCACAGGTCTATAAATGTAAGCTGCTAGTTTGTTGAACTGGTCTTGTATATTGGGGGGGGGGGGAAGGATTAGTTGCTTACCACCTGAAGTGTTACCAATCTGAATGCTTGAAAACAAATGATAAATTTAACAGTAATGACAGCAACAAATTCACCAGGCAGACTTAAATATTTTGTTATTCGAGACTTTTAAAGCTTCTTATGATGAAACAAAGCAGTAATCTCTGTCTTAGTATAAATTTATATATGTTCCCGCATCAACATCAACATCAACATCATCATTCAGTTATTAATTGTAAGCATAATGTCAGTGCTGTAACCAGTGTTTGTGTGCCATGTGCAAAGTTTGATTCCCCCCCCCTTTTTTTTGCCGTGAAAAATAATGATAAAACAAATAGGATAAATATGATGAGGAAAGATGGGATAATCGTTCTTGTCCAATAAAAACTCCATGACTTGAGCTCGCGATTGAGCTATGCCGAGTGATTGTAGTGCTAACTTTTGTGAAATGGGGGTGTCATGTGGTCAGCACAATGTAACCTCCTGTGATTAATCTCAGTTTTATAGATTTGTAAATTAGCTCACAAGACTGAATTTGACCCCGTTCTAGACCCAGTATTTCACAGAAAGATTCTCCAAGTGCCGAGGATCGAACCCAGGATTTGTCCCTGACCACTAGACCACAACAGCGATCGTTCTTGCCCGATAGAGTCAATCTTAAATGTCTTAGTTAATTTTAGCTTGATAAAACTTGTCACACAAAGGAGGAGTAAAAACGAAACGAGTGGGAAATATTTGGATGTGACTCAACCTAAAGTAATCAAGAGTCTGTATAATATCAAGGGAGTTGCATACTATCAAGACTGTCAGCCGATTTTTGTAAATCAGCAACGTTCATTGATTCTCAAAACGAGAAAACAAAAATCATAAGTCAGTTCTCAGTTGCTCTTAACGCCAGTCTAGTTGAGACCACACATTATTCAGCTGTAACTGTTGGGTAAAAGGTGGGATAAGCCCCGAAATCAATATTAACATTTGCTCTCGTCATGCATGTTGGTCAGTCCTCAAATGTTGGTGAGAGAAGTGTTTCGAGGGCTCTCAGAGACTGATCAATCGCTAAACTGCTAAATAACACAATGGGTTCTCTGTGCCCACTTGATGCAATCAGTTCATCGACAACCAAATTATACAGCAAAACATGGCGGCGAAATTTAAAATTTGAAAATATAATTATTATAATTGAAAAAAATGTTTTTGTCAGTTTTGTTTGAGGGCCCCCTTCATCCAGGGCCCTGTGCTTCAGCACCTGTTACAAGCCATATGAGCATGAAGTAGAGCTTAGGCCAATATTAATCTAAAGATGATTCACAATATTAGTTGTGTGAATTATAGAACTGATTAATTGAGAGAAGATGTGATTCTTACCTGTATTTCAAGTAGAAGTTCTGTTTTTCTGCGACGAATGTCGATTAACAGCTTTTGCTGCTCTGGAGTAAGCTCTGCAACAGTTTATAGATATTGGAGTATAATGGAACATTTAGCGACAATCATGGCAACCACAATATATATGCCAATATAAACCCGGATAAGGTAATACATATGTTTTAACTGCTATTAATCTTTAAATAGGTTTGTCATTAAACACTCTTTCTGCCCCTTTCACCATAAATAATACAAGTAGGCCTAATTTCTTATATAGTGTAACACATTGGGTCTCAAACTTTTTGCAATCAGGCCTCACTTGAATATTGATTGTAATGGCTAAGCCACATTATCAAAATATATTTCAAAAACATTTTTATGATATAATTAAGATAAAAAGTATAAAATGTTTGAATAGATTACAATATTTTCTGACATGTTTTTTGTATAAAAGTTGTTAGTTATAAAATATTATAAATCTTTAGAGCTATTCATAAAACATTATTTTTAAAATGTCTTTGTATTTGATGATGTGAATACTATTTATAAAAACAAAATATTATTATAAGTATTAATATTATTATTAGCACTGCGTCTTACTACCTGTTCGGGTTATACGCACTTACGCTAATGTGTAATGGTCGGGTGATTGCGAGATGAAATGGAGGACCTACAGTTTAACGTGGAATCCGAACCACGGTGTAAAATCAAAATAGAACAATGATATATATGCCATGCATACAAAATGAGTGTATTTTCCTATCGCAGAGATAGCTTAGATCAGCTCTTATAGGTGTGAAATACAGGTGAAGAACATTTGTAGCTGCCGATTGATTTATGTAGACTTGATGGAGGTCATTGCTAAGGACCCCTTCCAAACAGATATGTAAATGAAACATGATATATCATCTTTATTGTTTCACTTGTCAAGATAAAACATTTATACGTCTATTTTAGTGAAGCAGAACTCGAAGGAACCAATCAATTGACTCCATGATATAACAATGCTGAGCAGCATTAGGGAGGCGTGTCTCACAGTTTGAGAAACCCTGCTCTAATAGACCTACAGTATGTGACCATTTCCATCAAAGCTAAAAGGGTGGGCACTTTATTAAAAATGTTAACTATGATACTGTTTACTGAATTTTACCTTATACCATCCTGCATTTAAATACCCTTAAGAAAAGTATTAAAATTCATGTGGTTCAAAGTCTATGAGTGCCATCATGAACGCCGCACGCACGCACGCACGCACACACACACACACACCAATAAACAGGAATAGTTTCATAAAACCATCGACCACTATACAAACAATATTAAGTTTATTGTTTGAAAGAAAAATCAAATCTTTTATTCTGTTTTTGTCCTAAATAAATTTTTTCTATTGCTTGAATGTTAAAGCCTGATATTTTGTGAATCATCGACTGTTTAGACATCATGGCCAAAGCATCAATTAATCTGTCTTTGCTCGTGGTATTTGTTAAGTAGGATTTGATTAACTTCAAAGTTGAAAAACACAGCTCAATTTCTGTAGTAGTCATAGGAATAGGTACAAGAATTTGAATGCCTTTGTGATGGCTTTAAATGTAACATCCAATCCAAAAGAAATTATTAAATCGGAATGGTTTTTGAATACAAAGTGATTTTTTATTTGAAATACAACTGTATCACAAACTTCCTTTGTCAATAAACTTAAATTATCATCATTCAGTCTTAACCTTTCTAGGATAGGCCCTTTTGTGAGTATCTCAATTCTTTCCTCCTCTCTGTCAAACACAGAGGGTAGCTATTTATAATTCTCATTATCGCTTTTCCAAAGTCGACAAAAACAGCATGAATTCTCACTGGATCAGTTTGCAGAACTTGTAACTCATTCGATAATACATCAATGTGAAGCACTGAGAAAAATTTAGCCAAAACAAAAATGTGTTATTTTCAAGCAAGTTAACAAACCCAACAACCAGTGTTAATGTTGATAAGTTATATATTTTCAAGCAAGTTAACAAACCCAACAACCAGTGTTAATGTTGATAAGTTATATATTTTCAAGCAAGTTAACAAACCCAACAACCGGTGTTAATGTTGATAAGTTATATATTTTCAAGCAAGTTAACAAACCCAACAACCGGTGTTAATGTTGATAAGTTATATATTTTCAAGCAAGTTAACAAACCCAACAACCGGTGTTAATGTTGATAAGTTATATATTTTCAAGCAAGTTAACAAACCCAACAACCGGTGTTAATGTTGATAAGTTATATATTTTCATAGACCCTGTTTGTATATTTTAGAAACATTACAGAATATAGTCTTTGTAAGTGAAGATTGTTTGTATTATCCTAGTTTGTGTGAGCCGAGATATTTTTTTATTGCATACATGCTCTGAAGCCACTCTCCTGTCTGGAGAATGGAAGAAAAGTGTGGATATCCCATTTAAATTGGCAAAAAAAAACACCCAAGAGAAACACTCATTATATTAGAATCAGCTTGTTCAAACAATGTATTCAATTGGTGGGCGTAACAATAAACATAATGGGCATTTTGACACAGCGGCTCCATCACATGTCCATTGCATGTAGCACAGACTCTCCCTAGCAGAGCCCACAGGACATAATAACAGACGTGACAACCAATGTGACAACCAACATTCGGAGCCTGGGAGTGCATCCGGCCACAGAGTGACGGCAAGCACATCTGACCATAATGTTACTAATAGGTGGAGGTGCATTGGTCTCACATTGAGATGGATTTATAATTTCCTCAACAAAATGGGGAAATTATGTAACGAAAAAAGGTTATTCATTTAGTTGTTTTCATTGTTCAATAGAAAAATATGATAAAATTGGTGTGAATCTCTAAATATGTTGTGTTTCTTCTTTTGCAGGGGTGGGCAATCAAAGCCCTCCCTCATGAGCCGCCATTGCATGTTATTAGAAAATCAAATAAAACACTTGGATATGAATTTTGAACCAAAGTGTTAAATAACAATTTTTAAAACAATTCAATTTTTTAATCAATCATCTGTAAACTACCCTCAAATGATTTTTTTATAGAAAAATTAACACATGATCTTATTTCTAACCCAGATAATACCCATTTTAAACAGAATGGTTGGAGAATTTTTTTTAAATCTACAAGTCTCTGGTAGCTTTGAATAAATGTTTCCCCCAAAAAAACAAGAAGGTTTATTTATCATGTAAAACACTATAATAAATTCATTTTACACAAAATTGTTATAAGTTACCAAATAAATGGAGGGCGTTTCATATTCCTATTCTTGTACAACCTCATTCTGTGGATGAAATTATACAGACATGTTGTATACTGCTCAATTCTGTTTGCAAAAGAGACATGTTAATTATGAAGATAGTGAGAATGATGCTGTTTGTGGACATACAAAACTGTGATCCAAGTGTAAGAGAACAGTGATCCCAAGTGAGAGGTATTTTTGCCATAGACTTCATAGAAATAGGAGTTATATTGTTTCAAATGTTCAAATATATTATTTATTTATTTTTAGCACCCACTCGGGTTTGATTTCTGTTTAGAGTGAATATATACCAGTAGATTTATTTCAAAAATTCCTTAGCCAAAATATATATATTTTATTTAAAATAATTGTCTTGTTGTCTTGTTCCTATTTTTCAGCATGTTATCTCGTCCAAATATCGAACATGCTACACTAAACCAACTTATTGCATCCCTTCTCCAGATGGCCGCCTTTTCTTGAAGGCAATACAGTATAGATTTAACACCATCAAAAATAATAAGCAAAACAATAAACGAGAGAAAACTTTACTCAAGGCTTGTATTTAAATGAGTGTTCTTGTTACTTGGTTGTTTGGTATTCCAGTTTGACGGCCGCAAGATTTGGTTACATCCAGTACTCGCATATGGGACCAACCTCCCAAGAGAGTCTGACCTTAATCGCTCCGTATGACCCATACTCAGATACAACCATCTTTCAAAGCGTCATCCGTAAGCTATTGACTGTTTTATTTATTTAAACGAAAAAGTGGATGGTCAACTTCATAGAAAAATTTTAGAAATGAAAAGTTTTTGAACCATTTTTATTTAATGTATCATTAATTGTGGTCAGTTAGTTCTTAAAAAATTAAGATTTTTTGTTGATGATATTTATGGTAGTCCCTATAAAGAGGATAGCCGCTTCAGTAGCTGAATGGTCTAAGGCGTCACTCTCTTGTTAGACTGGCCTGTTGAAGACTGGGATATCGGTGTTTCCTCGGAAATGCGGTAGAATACCTCTAAAATAATTACTTCCTCATCCCTAAAGGTGGACAAGTTCTTTGACCAAAAGGACATTTAGAAAATTCTCTAACCACAACTTCAAAAATATATTCATACAAATGCATTTAGATCAAGTCTCTTGGTAGCCGTTAAAAGAGTGAAGAAGTTGTGTGGCGAGTGAAGTCTTTGGCACGTTTAGGAAATTGCATAGATAATTTTAACTCCTGGATGCAAGCATAGAGCACGCTATCGATACATGTACAAGCTAGCCTGTGTCTGAATTGTTTACAGAGAAAGTATAAAAATTGTAACAAAATGATCTAAGAAATAATATAACTTATGCCTCATGGTAGTGTTTTATAAGTATGTCTAGCAAATTTATTGCTTGGTAGTATCGACGCTGCCCAAGCTAGATAAACTAAAAACTCAGTATGCATTATTATGACAAGCTCCTGTCATAACATAGGTTAGATTCTGCAACTTGAAACCTACTTTTTAATACTTACCAGTTAAATTAAATGTGTCCGAATTGTGTGAGGACGTACTCATTTTATTGTCCTTTAAGGACGTACAATTCGTCCGCATTTGGAAAATAAACACTACAAAAATAAATATATATTATATCATTTCTAAAATTCTATTCCAAAACATTAAACGTAATTAGTCACCTACGTAAACTTTTTGTAAATAAGCATGACCAACATTGAGAAATCAAAAACCATTATTAATTAAAGCCATGGCTGTCATTAGAAAACGGTTTATAATTTCTATAAACGAGTGTCTAAGATATACGGATCTGGCTACTCTTTAGTTCCAATGATCAGACATTGAAGCTATATGGTGCTAGTATCGTTGAGGAATAGTGCACGGGCAATTTAAATTTTTAAGAGAAGTTTGAATCATCAAGTTTACTTTTTATGGTTAGACAGTGGTTATTTTATCCTGAATGTGGTAACTAGTGAATAGAATTAATAGCTCACAACAAATGCTAGCATACAAATTACAATTAATCATTTACTAATTGATGTAATATAATTTAAATTTATTTGTAAAGCACATGCTAATTATTTGTTTGGTAAAATTTGATCATATAAACATGTTTATAAATTATTATTTAAAAAAAAATTGATTCATTAGAGCGCTAAGGAATCTTTCAGTCTTACCATCCAACAAAAGACATCTGAGAGGGATTTTTTATTTAATCCTGATGGGTAACATTTAGGGTAATTTGTCTGAATACGAAAATTATAGTATTTCCTTCAATAAAGACATAAGGTCGAATGCAAGAATGAAATTAGCAAACGTGAAGAGTTATAGAGAAGGGCGATATTATGGTGGATTTGAGGAGTATTATTTACAATCGAAAGTGTGAGTGGCGTTAGTTAGTAATCTTAGTGGGTTCGTTCTTGCAAACTGTTCAAATCAATGCCACTCGCCCTTCACTTATTTTGTTCTTGCATACAATCTATTAAGTTTCAATAAGGTTTTTTATTTCGACTATTTATTATATAAAAAAGTAAATATTTATAATTTAAGTTTTTTTTATCGATTCTCCATTTATTTGTGAGTGTATTGATATATTAAATTATCAATTTTTTTAAAAAATATTTAACAAAATAGTGATATGTGTATGGGTACGCTGTTTTACCATCGTCCTTCTCTTACTTAATCTCTCCAACTTTTCGTACTCAAATAAATTAAAATCTCGAAAAATAGTGGTCAAATAAAACTTGTAAATTTAGGCCGTTCACCATGATTTTAATTTTAGTGAGATGTCTGAATATTAACAAATAAAATTATATTAACAGTTCTAAATATGATTATATTATCATTTGATTTGTCGTTTCTTTGTAAGTATAAATGGTAATAGAAATTTCTTAACGATTTGCTGTTTTGAGAAAATAAAGTGTTTTATTTGTAGCAGTTTTAGAGCACCATTCCAAATTTAAAAATATATTTTTTAATTTTTGGTATAAATAATGTCTAAAGTTAAGGCGTTAGAAATATCACTGGTACAAATCAATATACAAGTAGCCAACAACATAAGAGGGGTGGTAACTGATAGCTAGCAGAAGTTTTTTTATTACGAACATTGGTCAACCAATGCGGAAATAATTCATAGAAAAACTAACCTTAAATTACAAAAAGCAATTGCACACTTAGCTTTTGCAAAATTCTTCCATCAATATCTATTACAATCCATTGTCGTAGAATATCTTTTGGTCAAAAATATTTTTCACAAAATCTATCATTAGATTTTGTGAAAAATTCTCTTTATCAGAAATATTATCTATTGGCTATTATTTTCCCACAAATCACCTTTCTCTAAATCTTAGAGTGCAATAAACATTGACACTTCAGTTGTAAAACAATCCGGAAATTTACATTTATTTTTATTTTTGACATGTAAAGCCCGTGTGCAGGAATAATATCGTATAAATCAGAACAGCTGTTGTTATGAAACGTCCCACCGATCCACAATGATCACAACGTTTTCTCATATAGCACCAAATCGTTTAACTAAAAAGCTTCAAAGTCTGATCAACCTCTACATAGGGTTTTGAGTAGTGTCATAGGAGTAATATAAACAAGATGGTATCGTTTTAAAATTATTTCTAATTCAAATTTGATTCATTCAAACCAAGCGAAAAAGGGAAAATTTACTAGCTAAAGTGTAAATGTTATTCAATTGTCAGTGCAGTATTTGAATATTAACTAAATTAATATAACTACTTTATGTATCCATACGTCAAATTATAAGTTATACTCTAATTTTTAGAGAAAGTATCAGTGCCTAAAAACAAATAATGGGGTTCCGTTATGTCAATGTGAAATTTATTTTTTATTGTTCTTATTGTAACGTTATTTACCACCCTACCATGTATTTCCCTATATTTTTCTAATTTTTGTAAATAGTTTCCAATTTATTTTCGTTTGAAATTATGCACTTCAAAGTTCAGCCGCAGCTTAACACGCTGTATTTCCAGCCTGACAAATAATATTATTTACATCCATTTAAAAAAAAAAGACGGAAAGAAGAACGTCTAACATTGTTTTAAATAATTTAAACAAGGAATTTTGACCTAAGGAAGAACACTTGCCTTTTATTAAACATATTAATTATCCTTCAAAGAAGTATGTTGACTCTTCGTTATTTATTTTCAATGTCGGCCATGATTTATTTCAGCGCATGCGCAAATCTGTCAGTCAAGTGAGTGGAGGGTCTCGCGATTGTAAAAGAAATAAGAAAAATAATAAATTACGTGATGTTAATACTTCCAAACTAGGGCGCATTTTAATTCTGACTGATAGAAATAAACATTTTAATTCTTTTAAAAAACATTGTTCATGTTCATTGACATATATTTCAATGTTTATATTAAATTTGCATTTTATTTTATATTCCTCTCTAGTCCATAGCCAAAATTGTATCTTTGTTTTAATTTATTAGTTTTCTCTTTGGACTTGGAAGAAAATGGAACGTTTTTAAATTTGATTCTTTGAACACTATCTGAAGAAGATTAGAATCTTCTTCCTCGGTGTTATTTTAACATGGATCAAAATCTGTGTAGCTCCTAACTAAATTTATTTTTAAAGTGTAACAATGGCTTGAAAGTAAAGTGCAAGTACACAGATGGAAAGTTAAGTGTATGTGCAAGAACTAGAGATTGTTTATTCCGTTAAATTGTGAACGAGGGAGAATTAATAAAAAAGGACACTAATTTCATAAATTCGTACTGTTTAAACATGGACGAATTCATTGGTGAGATCAAGCCAAATCTTCAAATTTAAATTTATATTTTTCTCTTTTATCAAGAAACCAGGATTTATGTAAAAACTTTCAGAAAAGACTAAAAATATATTCAAACTCTTTATCTATTCCAGAGAAATAATTAATATCTTATTTTATGTCTACATATTAATTCTATTGATTTTTTCTTCTTTCTTCTCAAAAATACTTTTTTTTTGTCTTGCTCAAAACTTCAGCTTATATTATCTTTTTTTTACTCTAATTTTATATGTTCTAAACTCTTAAATTCAACCATATTCGGAGATTGTTATTTTAAGTGATAAATTTTTGTTTAAGAATATAGGTAATACCATATATTTTATTTTATATTTTGTCAGATTAGAATTATACTCATTCGGAATTCCATAGGTAGGATTGGGATGTGGTAATAAAGGAAACAATACTAAACCCACAAAAGTTTCAATAAATGTATTTTTTATATATTTTAATTGTAGTCTAAATTAGTACATTTTATTTAGATTGTTCATGTTTTATTTTAAGTATTCTTTCAACTCCTGTAGATATTTACAGTACGCCATTGTTGTAGGTAAGGTAGTGTCATAATCATTAACATTGTAATATCCGGGGGAAAAAAGTTCTCGAGCACACCCAGTGGTCTCGAGTCTTAAGATTTATAGTGCCCCCGTCAAAGTTAGCCGAGATAGGGTTTATTATTATTATTGTTTTCTCCTAGATCCTAGGAGTGGCACCCAACAAATACACCGTTTGTATTCATCTTGACGTTATGTAAACATATTTGTAAGACACAAAAACTATACTATATATATTTCTTTTTTCTTTTTTTGTCACATTATCCTACCACGATCACATTAATTGGCTATAACATTCCAAATAATGTTATGAAATTGACGTATTAGTATTCACATAAACATTTCATAAGACTGTTTTTTGAAAAGTTGTGGTGGTTCTTTTTCATAAAATAAATGTAGAGCTTCATTTGTCATAACGTATAGGTGGATGTAGAGAAAGGTATAAATTAGTTTGTTACGTGCTGGAAACGGAAGATGTACGGGATATGCTTGAAACGTTTGAATCTAGAGGAAACTTTGTAGGTGCCATTGGCGAATCTTCATAGCAAGAAATGCATTATAGTGCAGTGGCGAAAAAAATACCATTATAACCTAAATCTATTAACCAAATGGAAATTGAATATAAAACCGCGTTGGAAGAACAAAAGACCAAACATGAACAAATACCTATATTAAAAAAACTCTATTGGAAATCAGACACAGCAGCTACCCAAAATAATATGTATTACTATTATTGCTACCATTATTCTTTTAAATATTTACTCTTTTACAACACTTAGTTATTTATAATTTTGATCATATATCATTAATTATTACTTCCTATTTCTTGATATACATACAATAAATAGAAATGGGCCCCAAAAGAAGCCCGGGCAATCCCTCTCACTTTTCGGCTTGTCCCGAGGACCTTCCAACCGTTTTTGTACCGATGAGCCGCCATTAGGCTCATGGGTATAAAATCAGACCATCACGTGAGACTACCCTGTGGAAATCGCGTATTAATGTCAAAATACTGTACGACACCAAAGCGAGACTCATCGTCAGAATCTAGCGCAGATAAAGGAAAACATAACAGAATCATTCGGGAAAATACCAGCGACTCAACCTTGAAGGAACTCGTGGGGAACACATCCTCCATCCTGGATTCAAGGTCCGGAAAGACCGTGTCAGTACCGGGCAGTCCATCATGAAGAACATCCCCAGAGGCACATCCAGACACAAGCCCTGAGAGACCACGTACTCCAATCAACCCTGAACTGCTATTCTTGAACGACTCGGCCGTGACTCCCTCTCGCCTACACATCCGTAGTCCAACAGTCAGCCCCGCTAAGAAAGTGTTCTTCCGACGAGACGAGGATATGGAAGAACCCAACAACCGTCAACTACTTAGAGAAATTCAAGAATTATCACAAACATTTGACGAACGTATACGCAACGCGGAAGCCGTCATTAATTCACCGGGACCAACTTCCAGGCCAACCAGCGGAGACCCTCAGCAAACGGCAGAGGCCTGGCTATCTCTCCGTCCACCAGACGCAGCGTCACTGGACATAGAGGAGAGTCAAGCTCTACGGCTAACCCTGGAGCTACCAGCAGGAAGAGATCGTCATCAAGTGAACTTCCTCCTAGCATTGGTAGCGCAGTACCGCAGCCTGACCCCGGAAACAAGATTATACATCTCCCTCACCCGGGGATGGCCGACGGCGATAGCAGCGGCAGGCAACGACTCCCAAGCGGTTTTTCCGCCGGGATTCATACCACCACCACCACCACCACCAAGTCAACCTATCTTCACACGGACACCGAACTTCTCATCGACAGGAGGTGGGACGCGCTACGGAGGACGGCGACCAAGAAGATAATCGAACTTACAAGAAAGAATCCGTGGGCCGTGGGCCTGGATTCACTAACGGGAGCAAATAGTTGCGCCAGCGCAAGTTGTAAATATGTTCCAAATACCTATTCACTAAAAGTAGCAGGCGCAATTTGAGAGCAAAGTTGCGCCTTTTATTTGCCACCACTCAAGAGTAGGCGCAACTATTAAATCATGACTGTCACTTCAATAAATTTAAATGGTGGCATATTATTGTATTGGCTTAAAATACAATTAGTTACATAACTGTACTCCAATTAATAATGAATTAATTAAAATAACAAAACGTATGTCAAGCACAAAATTTGTTTCAATTTAGACAGTGGTAACAAAACAATTACGTACCTTTTATTGTTGGATTTTTACATTCAAACAACGCAATGGAATTTCATGCATTATTATAAAACAAAACTACGAACTGTGTAATCTTCGTCTAGGTCCAAAGAGGTTTGTATTCCTCCAAGTCCAAAGATATCTCGTCACTAAATATGGCAGTTAGTATAACCTTAAAATAAGTTTTAAAGTTTCTATAAACATTAATGTTTTATTAATGGAACTTAAACTTTATACTAATAATATAAATAAATACAAAATAATGTACTAATATTGTTTTTGTAAAACATCCAGAAAGAGGCCGCTTCTAATTTTATTGCTAGTTTATGAGCAAAATGTTTAAAAATCTTTGTATTTGCTGTCGTTTTCATTACAGATTTAAAATAAAGTAGCCTTAACTTTGGAAGTAAATTCTTCACAAGGATTGGTCAAAAAGAGAGCAATTGATGACGTTTATGATGACGTCACCCTATTCCTGCCACCAGTTTGCGCCTTGTTTAGTGAATACGGAAATGGCGCAAATAAATAAGGAGCATATTGGGTGCAAAGTTGCGCCATTTCTATATTTACGCCGGAGAAGATTTGCTCCCGTTAGTGAATCCAGGCCCACATGTATTTTTCTAATATTATTAACCTACTTGTAACAATCTACTTATTCTAATAAAGTCTCCAACGGTCTGTTCTCGCTCTACTGCCTCCAGCCCTCCCTTGTATTCCTCCGCACGCGCTTGAAATGCACCAATAGTATAAAAGCGGTGTACGAGCTAGGCTCGGCAGCGGGGACGGGGTCCCCCCGCTGTCCGACTCAGTCCCGACCACGGTTTCCTCGCGCTTTTATACCCATGAGCCTAATGGCGGCTCATCGGTACAAAAACGGTTGGAAGGTCCTCGGGACGAGCCGAAAAGCGAGAGACATTGCCCGGGCTTCTTTTGGGGCCCAATTCTTTATTTAAAGTTTATATAAATAAGTTAAATACAAGGCTTATACTTAAATTCTTCGGAAGGAGTGTCAAGTCAATTATTCTCCTCATACATCTCGTTGGAACCAATTCAATGCATTTTGAAAGATTTGTAGGCCAGATCAACTCTGCTTAAAACCAAATTTTCTACTCTATAATACCTTTTAAGAAAAGATTAAGTCATAAATCTGTGTTAACCAATGCTCATATGAGTATAAACTTATTTAACATGTATCCTACCATAGAATAAATGCGAGGTCTACATCATATCATGTGGATTCCACCACACGGAGGGATATAGGGTACCGTAATGAGAAAACAGATTTCCTAGTAAAACATAAAGGTACATCAATTCCACAAAATTGTCTCAAATAAATATTATTCCTGCTGCGAAATTTATTAATAAGGAAATTGTAAGAACAAGAGGAAAGAAAAAAAAATTGTAAATCGCAGTGCAAAATAAAAATATTATTTTCATAAGCAACAACCACAGGATATCTGCTGTTATTCTCTTCCGGTTATGTACAGGTCATGATTGGTTAGGTTACCGCCCTTAAAACTTAAAATATAGCATCCATCCATATTTGTACTATTGGGGCCTGCTAGTTTTTACAAGCTCGGGGTTTCCAGACAGGTGCGTAGAAAGCTATTTATTTCTGGGGAGTGTGGCCCACTAGAAGTGTTTAGCCAATAACAATTTATATATATATATATATATATATATATATATATATATATATACACAGGCTGCTTATAAACTCTCTGCCCAAGTCTAATACTCAGCATATGCGAGCAGAAATAAAGAGAAAATCCAATAAAAAGATGTTCGAAAAAGTGAGCTTGTATTACTAATCATATGTTGATGTTAGACTCTACAACGCCGGGAGTACACAGCTATTAATAAGTACGTGCACATAAGGTGGGGGGCTCATCTGTCGACATGGTCACAACGATATCCGTCGGTTGCTTTTGGCGCGGGTTCGCCCTTGGGCAGTGTTGCTCGCAGCCTGGAACTTGTCCCCCTGATGACATGCAACCTGTTGTACACGTACGTACTAACACCTGCGTACTCCTAGCGCTTTTATTATTATTTATCACCGCGTCTTACTGCCCGTTCGGGTTATACGCTTAAGTACTAATTACACTAATGGAAACGGAATTGGGAAGGTTGAATTAGAGGTAGTGAACCCGCATTTGCTTGGAGGGAGAGTGGAAAACCATTGAGGAAAGACCACCCCAGTTCACCCGACCGAGATTCGAACCTCAATCCCCGTCCTCGGTAGTCTAGCTCAACACGACTGGCACGCTGGCTAAATACGCCACCGAGGCAGGTCTTAGCGTGGTTGAGCTTAACTTCAACTTTAATTTAGTATGCAAGATTACTTTTCCCAACATGTTTCTGTTTATTTCTGCCTACAGATGTTGTGGTAACTGTATATAGGTTTAATGCTGGTGTTAAAGAGGTCTGTGTTGGAATACCGGCTGTGTGTATTGAGCTTTATTTTTAATTTAAATGGTTTCCCACTTTTGCTCTATTCAAATGTGGTTACGTTTCTTCTAAGATTCTACCTTCTTTATCCCTGCCCCATCAGCGCAAATTGTGGATGGTTGTATGAGCTGTCAAAAGACATCTGTTCTGCCGCCAAAATCCTGATCTACCTTATCAAGATAAACAATTTATATTGTAGAGGTGACCCAAAACTACCTTTCTTACATAATGTTCCGAAATTGACCAAACCAGAGATACCTAGAATGATTTTACCAAAAAACACTGATAAATGCTTTCTCTATCCATACCATATGCTTGTTTGTTCGGAGAGAAATATCAATTACAAAATTATGAATATAACGACACATTAGCCAAGAATTCAATATCAATCATCAAACTGAATGTTTCATTTAGTAAAATATTAAAAACGACACGCCCAACGTGGGGCTCGAACCCACGACCCCGAGATTAAGAGTCTCGTGCTCTACCGACTGAGCTAGCCGGGCATTGAAAGTTATATTAGAACTCAAATGATTTTAACCTAAGGTCATCTGTTTTTTTTGTGTGCACTTTTGACATTTTCAATACACATTTATAATTTCTTGAAAAGATGTAGTGCCCATAAAACATATATGATAGTAAAATATGACCCAGTCGGGGAAGGAGTTTTGAACACCTGCAGGGCTATTATGACCACGACGCAAAACGAATTTGCGACCGTTAGCAGAGAGACGCTAGACTTTGCGTCAAAAGTTATTATGGCCGACCACTTTGCGAAAGCAAAGTCCTTGCGAGCGCAAATATTTCTCTAGTAGAGTGACGCTAAGTTGCGCAGACATTTTACTTTTCCTTTGGTTTGCGTTACGAGGCTATGTTTGCTAGTTTTTGTAATTTATTACGTGTTTTGTGTTACGTTATTTAAACTTGCCATCTCATTAGCCCAATATAATTACCTCAAAACTTTTTGTGTGTGTTTCACAAAATCTAAATTTAAATAGGCCTAAATCATAATTTAGGCCAAGAGTGGGGATAGTACACTTACACTGAATGTATTTTATTTGAAACACAACATTATCAAAATGCATTACTATTCACCATCAATACACTGATAATTCAGGTGATATAATAATATTTTTAAGATGTCTCAACAAAACTTTAATGATGTAATCATATTTAAACTGAATCGTACATACAGTAGTAGTTACTATCCACATTAATATGAGTTGTAGGCCTATGAAATATTGCAGCCAAGACTGGAAATAACTAAGTAGGCCCTAGCTTAATATTTGCATGCGGTTTGGTTTAGGCCTAAATTTTAATCATAAAAGGTTTACTAAAGTTATCTGAAACCAATAATTAGTAGTTAAATCTAGTTATAGTGACGTGAATAAATTGCAAACAAATCATTATAAAAAAATAAAATTTCCTTATATTCTTAATCACCTAACTAAAGTCTCAATAATTCCATTTAAGTAAAAGATGCATTTTATTATTTTTAGACATCCAAACCACCCTCTCATTCACTTTTTTTGTTAACTTAGTAGGACGACTGACATTAAGTTGTCGAAAATATTCAGTGTGGACACAATTTTTGGGAGATCTTGAACGCTTTCGTCAACTTTAAGTAATTAGTTTTATTTTCTAAGATCTTAACACCGCATATTTGATTTAATCTCAAACGTGAGAACCTTTTTAACACTGTAAATTAATAAAATTAGCACAAAGTCGGCTTATATAGGAGGAGTACTGTATAGATAGGAAGTTTTCTTTATCAAACCTCAACTCAATCAAACAATAAAATATTTAAAAACGCCTTACTGTAGGCCTATATCTTTGAACGTTCAATTTTTGGCTTGACAAAATCGAGGAGGTTTTAAAATAGGCCTACCAAGAAAGCCAATATACAAAATATAAATATACTGTTTGTTAAAATTTGTTTTTGAAAAGAAAGTTTTATAAGGCATATATATTTTTATTATAAATTAGTCATTTTAAATTAAAATAGGCCTAAATATAAGGAGAAGTCTACATTATAAACTATTGAAATTATTTTTAATTAATATAATAAAACATACTTGTTCCACTATCAACATGAATATATGAAGAATAAAGTATTGGGTCATAAAGGATACATCTTACAAAAACATTATTTCTTTATTAGCCAACTTCTCATACTAATTTATTCATTTCCCCATGTGACATTACTATTTTAATGCATAGCTCACATGTTTTTTGACTACACTATGTTATGTGTATTTAATAATTTAGGCCTAGTATTTTTTTCTTTTCAAATCGTAAGCAAACAAAATTATGCAAGTGATTTATTAAATTAAGCTAGGTTAAATCGTACTTGCAAATAATGTGACTGGTGATCAGCTGTTTGGGAAAATAAAAATAAATGAATAATGTTCAGTCATGAACACCAGCATTCTTGAAATAAATGTACCTAATTTATAGCCTCTAACTTCTTAAAAGGTAATATTCTTTGGAAAAGTGTTGCCAACTGTTGACGCAAACTGATTTTATTCTGTGCGTTAAGGCCCTGCCTACCCATAAATGCACGGTTCTAAACAAAATAATTTAGAACAAAATATATTTAATAATTCAACCTTGTTGTTTTTTATTTATTTTAGTAACATATCTGGGCATCTTTCATAATTCTTATGGAATTTTCAAACCATGCTAAAAATAGTTATTGAAATATTTTTATTAAAATGTTTCCATTTCAATGCATTTTAAATGGGAAAACAAAAATTATTAATGGATTTATTTATTTTCTTTGTACAATTAAGCTAGAGTGTTTGTTTATAACATACTATTTAATGAATAATTTCTTTTTCTTTTTAGACATATTTTTTAATTTGGGTTAGCTTCAATAATCACGACGATATTGAGCTCTAACGACTCCCAAGTCGACTCTCTAGTCAAAATACATGGTTTTAAATACAACTTTTCCTTCTGCAACTAGTTGTCATAGCTGATAATAGGTGCCGTTAGTATGATCATTACCCATTTACAAGCTAGTATCATTTTTCAAGCGTTGGCTAACCTGCTGTATCGGAATGCAGGCGGCAATGGAGGGTTAAACTAATCTCTGTGACCTTCTTGAGTCAAAGAAACATTAATACCATGTACGTTAGGATAAGAAGGGCCAATGTCCAATTATGAAAATTTGCGTAATTAAATATAAACAATTAAACATCTTAATATATTCAGTGACTAAAATACTCACAAAGTCTTCCTGCTGTGTGAACAAATATAGTTTGTCCCTACTTACTTCAATGAGAGTATTACTCTAGTTATACATTATTTTCAAAGAAAAAGCCACATGCTTCTCCATACACAAAGTTTTATGACATTAGCCCTTATTTAACTGAGGCAGTAAAACATGTAAAATTCTTCACTCTTATCTTATATTCTTTCTTGAGTTTTCTCATTCTTTAGCACTACACGTTGTAATAATAAGTGTTAATATTCAAAGTGAATGAAAACTACTGTACATTAAATTTTTAATCCACTATAATAATAAATAAAAATAAACATTCCTGCTCATATCAAACATAGTTATTTTAAATAAAGTTTGGTCTAAATGTAATTTGGAGACGTTCTCAGTATAATTTTATATACTAGTTTTTATTTTACGGTCTAGGATTTGACTCTCATTGGACTTTGGAATAAGTTATTTTTCAAAAAGTTAATGAACGAAGTTTTTGGTAGTCAAGATGTGAAAATGTTAATTTTATTTTATTAGCGTATTAAATGTGATTACTTTTAATTTGAACCTGTTGCATTCTCGCAGTTTGTGCGCTCGTTTTGGAAGAAATGTATCGAATCCCGAACAATAAGAACCCACGGTGATTACTTTTTTTATAATTAACAATATGTGACCTTTTTGCTTTCGAACAAAATCCAATGGATTGTATAAATTTTTAGGTGGAGAAGTATTTACAAAATATTATTTTATATCCTTGTGAATAACAAGTTTATGAAGAAAGGGCGCACAAAGAAAATCAAAGATATAATTGATTATTTAACTTCTTGTAGTAAAGGTAAGTTATTTTTAATGGTATGCATATTACTGGCGCTTAGGCTATCTGTATCTACTAATTTAAGTACAATGGATGAGCAGCGATACTATTTTATTTACTGTAGAAATAATATCAAAATTAAGATACAAATAAATACTTATATATAACAATGCAGCGATTATTCTGATATTTCAAGTACTTTTTTTAAAGAAAAGCTCTTAGCTGAAAGTAAATGTTACTAACACTCTGTAACGCACTTATTGTATGTTCAAAATCTCTTGTGCCTTGGCCGAGTTCGTATCACGCTAGTACTAAGTAATTTTAACCTAACAGGGAATCGAACTAGTCAAGTTATTGAGCTGATTAATTTACGCACTCAGTGCTCAGTCATAGCACTTTAGCAATATTGACCACGACATGAAGCCGATGATAAGTAAATATATATTTAAAACCATTAAAATTAATGAACTTTTGTGTTCCTTATGCCATAAAGTAAGTAAGTAAGTAAGTATTTGATACCCGACCACCTCTGTTGTATAGTGGTCAAATTTACTGGCTTCAGATACTGAAGTCCCAAGTTCGATTCCCAGTGCCCCTAATTCTGTCTGTGAAGCAGTGGGTCTGAAACGGAACAAAAATCAACCTCGTGAGGACAAATGAGGAGATAATTGAATGAATAAGTAGCGCTTCAGTCTAGAAAACTGAGATAGAAGTCTGGAGGGCTCGTTGTGCTAACCACATGGCACCCTCAGCTTGAAAATGTTGGCCCTATCTTTGCCAACATACGGCAGCCTCTCGATCGGTATAGCCTGCTTGCAGGCTGACACCATGGAAATATTACTCAAGTTAAACTCTACCAATAGGATAAAAAATTATTCCCAAAAACATTTATTTCTGGAAAATTGTGTAAATCCTATAGATGTTTGAAAACTGTAAACACCGTATTAAATAACAGATACCCACTTCAGTGGTTGAGTGATCTAAGGTGTCACTAGTGTTAAATTGGCCTGCTGATAGCGGAGCACTTGGGGTGCAAATCCTGGTCGAGTCTATTGATGGTAGTTTTTCCTAAATTGTTTCCCCATCTTCCAAAATAAAAATGCTGGTAGATAACCTCTCAAATGCTTCTTTCCTCATTACCACCCAATTAGATTATCATATATGCGTATAACATGAACAGGTAGTATGACGTGGTAATATCAGTAATAAAAATAACAGATATATCTATAGTCAAAATTGTTATAGTCTTCGAAATGAAACTGCTTTTAAAATATGTTATTGCCTCCTTATCCTTTAAATTTTAAAAATTAGCCAAAGCACAGTGGCCAAATTTAGCACATTAAATTTTAGTTATTTTTTATTTTACCTGCTTACTAATAAACTCAAATAAATGGTACGACAAAATCGGAGGCTACATACTCAATCGTATAGGTTATTTATTATAGTTAGTGACAAAACCTTCAAAAATAAGTTATCTCTAATTTTACCTTAAATAAATTTTTCTCTGGTAAATAAGTGTACATTATTATTTATCACTACCCTCACCAGATATTTATTTGAAAAAATTTCAATAGTGGTACAACATCATTAACCTGGAGTCACGTGACACTTTGATATGCTAATTACTCAAAATGGGTACGGGTACAAAACTTTCTCTTTGTGGTACAAAACGGTACAAAACTAGTACAAAACTTTGGCATGAAAAAATTCAAAAGTGGTACAACAGCATTAACCTGGAGTCACCACTTTGATATGCTAATTACTCAAAATGGGTACGGGTACAAAACTTATTTGTGTTACAAAACGGTACAAAACTAGTACAAAACTTTGGCATTAAAAAATTCAAAAGTGGTACAACAGCATTAATCTGGAGTCACCACTTTGATATGCTAATTACTCAAAATGGGTACGGGTACAAACCTTATTTGTGTTACAAAACGGTACAAAACTATTACAAAATTTTGGCATCAAAAAAAGTTCAAAATCAAAAGGGGTACAACCGCATTTACCTGGAGTACGTGGAGTACTCACTTTGATATGATAATTACTCAAAACGGGTACGGGTACAATACTTTTTCTTTCTGGTACAAAACGGTACAAAACTAGTACAAAACTTTGGCATCAAAAAACTTCAAAATTAAAAAGTAGTAAAACAGCATTAACCTTGAGTCACCACTTTGATATGCTAAATACTCAAAATGGGTACGGATACAAAACTTTGGCATCAAAAAAAGTTCAAAATTCAAAAGTGGTACAACTGCATTAACCTAAAGTCACTACTTTGATATGCTAAATACTCAAAATGGGTACGGGTACAAAATGGTACAAAACTAGTACAAAACTTTGGTATTAAAAAAATTCAAAAGTGGTACAACAGCATTAATCTGGAGTCACCACGTTGATATGCTAATTACTCAAAATGGTACAAAACTAGTACAAAACTTTGGCATGAAAATATTCAAAAGTGGTACAACAGCATTAACCTGGAGTCACCACTTTGATATGCTAATTACTCAAAATGGGTACGGGTACAAAACTTTCTCTTTGTGGTACAAAACGGTACAAAACTAGTACAAAACTTTGGCATCAAAAAATTCAAAAGTGGTACAACAGCATTAACCTGGAGTCACCACTTTATATGATAATTACAGAAAATGAGTACGGGTACAAAACTTATTTGTGTTACAAAACGCTACACAACTATTACAAAACTTTGGCATAAAAAAAAGTTCAAAATCAAAAGGGGTACAACCGCATTTACCTGAAGTACGTGGAGTACTCACTTTGATATGCTAATTACTCAAAACGGGTACGGGTACAATACTTTTTCTTTCTGGTACAAAACGGTACAAAACTAGTACAAAACTTTGGCATAAAAAAAAGTTCAAAATTAAAAAGTAGTAAAACAGCATTAACCTTGAGTCACCACTTTGATATGCTAATTACTCAAAATGGGTACGGATACAAAACTTTGGCATCAAAAAAATTCCAAAATTCAAAAGTGGTACAACTGAGTTAACCTAGAGTCACCACTTTGATATGCTAATTACTGAAAACGGGTACGGGTACAAAATGGTACAAAACTAGTACTAAACTTTGGCATCAAAAGGTTCTAAATTCAAAAGTGGTACTACAGGTTAATTGACGTTTAGCTGATTGGAATGGATAAGCTAATTTTTCTGCCCGAGAGTGTGATTGTATCTTGACGTTATGTCTCCCCACGTTTAGTCAAACTTGGTCGCCTACACACTTTACGGTCCTGCACTACACTTCTTATCTCTCTCAATTCTTGGAAAAAAGTTTGCTTTCTGCCTTTACTGATTACCGGTCGTGGTCGCCAGTCTCCCAATTGTTTAAACAAACCAGTAATTCTGCCAACCTGATGGCTGGAATCCACCAGTTTGTATAACGTTAGCAACGCCATCTATTTTAGAGCTGAAAGCTCAACACGCCGCCAGGGAGGGTAGGCAGGGCCTTAACGCTAGAAGCAAAGTCGAAGCTAAAACTAGCGGACGATACAAAGTGTGGTGGTCATAATAACCCAAACGCTATCTTTTCCTCTAAAGTGAAGCTAACTAGCGGTAGCAACTAACTTTGCGTCGAATGGTCATAATAGCCCTGCTGGGCCTGCAGGGCTATTATGACCATTCGACGCAAAGTTAGTTGCTACCGCTAGTTAGCTTCACTTTCGAAGAAAAGATAGCGTATGTGTTATTATGACCACCACACTTTGTATCGTCCGCTAGTTTTAGCTTCGACTTTGCTTCTAGCGTTAACGCAAAGAATAAAATCAGTTTGCGTCAACAGTTGGCAACACTTTTCCAAAGAATATTACCTTTTAAGAAGTTAGAGGCTATAAATTAGGTACATTTATTTCAAGAATGATGGTGTTCATGACTGAACATTATTAATTTATTTTTATTTTCCCAAACAGCTTATCACAAGTCGCATTATTTGCAAGAACGATTTAACCTAGTTTAATTTGATAAATCACTTGCATAATTTTGTTTGCTTACGATTTGAAATGAAAAAATACTAGTCCTACATTATTCAATACACATAACATATTGTTGTAAAAAATCATGTGAGCTATGCATTCAAACAGTAATGTCACACGGGGAAATGAATAAATTAGTATGAGAAGTTGGCCAATAAAGAAACAATGTTTTTGTAAGATGTATGCTTTACGACCCAATGATTTATTCTTCATATATTCATGTTGATACTGGAACAAGTGTATTTTATTATATTAATTAAAAATAATTTCAACAGCTTATAATTTAGACTTCTCCTTATATTTAGGCCTAATTTAATTTAAAATAACTTTAATTTATAACTAAAGAATATATGCCTTATAAAACTTTGTTTCAAAAACAACATTTATCAAACAGTAGATTAATATTTTGTATTTTGGGTTTCTTAGTAGGCCTATTTTAAAACCGTCCTAGATTTTGTCAAGCCAAAAATTGAACGTTCAAAGATATAGGCCTACAGTAAGGTGTTTTAAATTTTATATTGTTTGATCGAGTTGAGGTTAGATAAAGAAAACTTCCTATCTATACAGTACTCCACCTGAACATATATAGAATATAGGTTGACTTTGTGCTAATTTTATTAATTTAATTGAAAAGGTGCTCACGTTTGAGATTGAATCAAATATGCGGTGTGAAGATCTTAGAAAATAAAACTAATTACTTAAAGTTTATGAAAGCGTTCAAGTTCTCCCAAAAATTGTGTTCACACTGAATATTTTCGACAACTTAATGTTAGTCGTCCTACTAAGTTAACAAAAAAAGTGAACGCGAGGTTGGTTTGGATGGTTAAAAATAATAAAATGCATCTTTTACTTAAGGGAATTATTAAGACTTTAGTTAAGTGATTAAGAGTATAAGGATATTATATTTCTTTATAATGAGGTGTTTGCAATTTATTCACTTCATTATAACTAGGTTTAACTACTAATTATTGGTTTCAGATAACTTTAGTAAACCTTTTATGATTAAAAAACCTAGGCCTAAACCAAACCGCATGTAAACATTAAGCTAGGGCCTATTTAGTTATTTCCAGTCTTTGTTGCAATATTTCATAGGCCTACAACCCACATTAATGTGGATAGTAATTACTACTGTATGTACGATTCAGTTTAAATATGATTACGTTAATAAAAGTTTTGTTGAGGCATCTTAAACATATTAGGCCTACGTTTTATTATTTTATCACCTGAATTATCAGTGTGTTGATGGTGAATAGAAATGCATTTTGATAGTGATGTATTTAAAATAAAATATTCTTTTAACATTCAGTGTAAGCGTACTATCCCCACTCTTGGCCTACATTATGATATAGGCCTATTTAAAGCTATATTATGTGAAACACACACAAAAAGTTTTAAGGTAATTATATTGGGCTAATAAGATGGCAAGTTTAAATAATGTAACACAAAACACGTAATAAATTACAAAAACTAGCAAACATAACCTCGTAACGCAAACCAAAGGAAAAGTAAAATGTCTGCGCAACTTAGCGTCACGCTACTAGAAAAATATTTGCGCTCGCAAGGACTTTGCTTTCGCAAAGTGGTCGGCCATAATAACTTTTGACGCAAAGTCTAGCGTCTCTCTGCTAACGGTCGCAAATTCGTTTTGCGTCGTGGTCATAATAGCCCTGCAGGATTCACTAACGGGAGCAAATAGTTGCGCCAGCGCAAGTTTGAAATATGTTCCAAATCCCTATTCACTAAAAGGAGCAGGCGCAATTTGAGAGCAAAGTTGCGCCTTTTATTTGCCACCACTCAAGAGTAGGCGCAACTATTAAATCATGACTGTCACTTCAATAAATTTAAATTGCGGCATATTATTGTATTGGCTTAAAATACAATTAGATACATAACTGTACTCCAATTAATAATGAATTAGTTAAAATAACAAAACGTATGTCAAGCACAAAGTTTGTTTCAATTTAGACAGTGGTAACAAAACAATTACGTACCTTTTATTGTTGGATTTTTACATTAAAACAACGCAATGGCATTTCTTGCATTATTATAAAACAAAACTACGAACTGTGTAATCTTCGTCTAGATCCAAAGAGGTTTGTATTTCAAAGTCCAAAGACATCTCGTCACTAAATATGGCAGTTAGTATAACCTTAAAATAAGTTTTAAAGTTTCTATAAACATTAATGTTTTATTAATGGAACTTAAACTATAAACTAATAATATAAATAAATACAAAATAATGTACTAATATTGTTTGTGTAAAACATCCAGAAAGAGGCCGCTTTTAATTTTATTGCTAGTTTATGAGCAAAATGTTTAAAAATCTTTGTATTTGCTGTCGTTTTCATTACAGATTTAAAATAAAGTAGCCTTGACTTTGGAAGTAAATTCTTCACAAGGATTGGTCAAAAAGAGAGCAATTGATGACGTTTATGATGACGTCACCCTATTCCTGCCACCAGTTTGCGCCTTGTTTAGTGAATACGGAAATGGCGCAAATAAATAAGCCGCATCTTGGGCGCAAAGTTGCGCCATTTCTATATTTACGCCGGAGCAGATTTGCTCCCGTTAGTGAATCCAGGCCCTGTGGTGTGATGTGCCCTCCTAGTGTTATGCAACTTGCTGTACACGTGCGTACTCCCGGCGTTGTTCAGTCTAACTTCTACCTGAACTTAGTGACACAAGAGGACCTTTCTAAACACTTCCTTTCAAGGATCCTCTGTTCCTCTCTGCCCACAGATGCTGGGGGTCACGGTGCTCAGTCGTGAGGACCCGGCCCGACGTACACGATCTGGGTCCACGCACGTTTCATATAAACGAGCACTAAACTGTCTTTGCCACTAGGAGGAGCCAGCTCCTTCCTCCATCCGGTCCCAGTGAGGAGGGGGTGGTCCTCAAGTTACCCAAGGCAGGCTGAACTGGTACTGTTTTTTTTTTTTTTTTTGGGTACTCTAGTACTCGGAACGGCACTCGTGGACTTCACTCTATGTCCGGCGAAAAAGTTCCGGTCCTGATGGGTGTCAGTGGTTGCACCATAAAGGGCCCCAGAGCCTAGGGACAGTGTAGCTGAGAAGCCCTTCGGATATTTAGTGTATACGAATGCCCACAGATGCTGTGGTTTAAGTTTGGCTAAAGAGCTTATAAACACCTGTATATATTTATATGGAGGAGTCTATACCAAAGAAAATGCTGGATATTTAAGTGGGGGCGTGAGGTATAGAGAAAGACCAGGTGGCTGAAGAGGGGTGTAAAGTGGGTGAAAATTAAAAATGATATACTGTATATAAAACTGTATGTCCTATATCAATATATATTACCAACATATAAACCCTGTATTAAGTTGGCTGGTTGTAGTTGGTGACTTCTAGTGACTTTGTCGTTAGCTTGAAAAAACTAAAATTTTGCCTCGGCTAGTATAAAATAAAATTTGTTCGGTCGGTGAGGAAAAACCTATGATCCCAGGACTTCTGAGTGGCGTTAGTGTCTCCTTATACATAAAACTGAATCTGAAATCCGCCCTGATCTTCAAAAAACTTAACACACAAGTGGATAGGTTTTACCTTGGCAACTACAAAGAAATCAGGGCACCTTCTAAAATAAACACACATGGACAATACTAACAATTTGCACACGCACGAGTAGATATTATACTATTTAACAACAACGAAAGTTCCAATAAGTATTATTCAGTAGTATCAATATATTTTAAAAGTTAAAATAATGTAAATCTTCCAAAAGTAAAAATAAATTGAGTTTGTTTTAAATATATAATTGAAAGAGAAATATATAAAAAAGCATTGCTGGAACTTAGACTAATATAATTATTTAAAATCAATACATAAAAATGATTTTATCCTGAAATGAATAATTCAGTGGTGTCGCGTCAGGGCAAGCAAGGCAAGCACTGCTTGCCTTTGATTGGAGGTATGTAATTATTTTATTTTAGTAAAAATATTTACTTGGTAATCTTTTAAATGTAATTCAAGCATCAGTGGGAAAGAAAATAATCCCATACATGGCAGTGACTGTAACAAGCGTGCAAGATGTGCACTAGTCCTTCTAATGGAGACTTTCATCCCACTGCTCTAGCTAGTGTGGTTCTTATTTGTGACGTCATAGATTTCGGAGGGGAGAAGGGATGTTAGGTAAAAATGCAAGCAGCCGAGCTACGACTTCTTTTCCCGAAAGGTGACGACTAGAACCAAAGTCACTACCCCTCTCTTCCGCTTTCAAAACATAGAGGGATAGTATGGCATGAAATGGGAAATTAATATTGTCAAGGTACTGACCCTGTGCCTACACGTCTTTACGCCCGGTACACACGACACAACTTCTTGTACATAAAGTTGTACAAGAAGTTGCAGCTTGAAGATGGCGTCGTGTGAACATCAAAACTTGTACAACTTATTGTATTCAACTTCAGGAAATAGAACGCGTTCTATATCAGACATTTTTTTTTGTACAACTAATGAGTTGTAAACAAGAAATCTTCGTCTGTTAGACAGTTACTTAAAAAAATGTGATTGTAGAAAAACAGCTAAATGCTCGAAAACAAACAAATAATTATAATTGAAGGAGGTTAAAACCCAAATATAAAGGTTTTCAGCTGTTTAAAAGAAATATTAAAACACACATTTCTTTTAATTATTTTCATAATATTTAGGAATGTTTAAGAAATTATTTACATTAAATACCAATATTTTCCAAATAATTCCATTATTATTTTTCTATAAACAGGGAAAAAACGCCTCTATCTTTTTTCATATATTGTGCCGAGTGAACAGTCCCTGGATACAACTTGTCTGCACTCCATGTGACCAAGAAGTTGTGTCGTGTCAGAGTTTTGTGTAGTTTATTGTTGCAGGTATCAGTGAAAGCTAACAAACGATATTTTATAAGTATGTCTATAATAAGTAACAACACAATAATGTAAATCTCATGTAACACCCCCTCTGAGTCCTTTTATTTACAACCACTAATTAATATAAAAGGGAGTGGGTGAAATCTAATGAACAAGTGACAAGGGAAATTATTAGCAATATTTAAAAGCAACAATATGAACGGTTTATTAAATACAATAACAATAGAGCAGAAAACTTTACATGGTCTCATTATATCAAAATGAGTTACGTTGAAAAACAAACTAATAGACAATAACTTTATCTCTTTAAAGTTGCGCAGATATTTACAAGAAAGTTATAAATTTGTAGTCTATTCAATATTCTGATGGTTAAGTCTTTAGGAGACAGAACATTTCGCGTTGAATTTAATACAATAGATTAATAATAATATCACCCGTCAGGATGATACACAACTTAGTAGTCTGCACGCCCCATGGCTCCAATTTGACCTTTGACCTTTGACCCTAGTTGTGTGTCGTCGATTTTTACCGTTATTCCACCCCCACCCCGCCCCCTGCTCCCGCCCCACCCCTGACATACTTTCCCCCTCCCCCTAGAGCCAACAAACCCTGGACATGTTGGTTCTTGCTGATTAATTATTGTTAATTAATTAATGTTAATTGATTATTGTTAATTAATTAATTAATTGGGAGGATAGAGGTGTCGGAGTTTTAGGGCGTTGTAGTTTATTTATGGGCATACAGTCCTTGACGTTGTGGCAGGAGGGCTCGGCACGAAGCTTGCGCTACGGCTGACAAGCCTAGAATGAACATTGGTTCTTCTGTCACAAGGCTCTGTCCAGGAACAAGCAGTGTGAACCTTGCGCTATGGTGCTTTGTGGTAGAGTGTGGTAATTGGTTCCCGAGACCCTCTCCTCCTCCTTCGCCACCCTGACACCAGACTGCCGGGGCGACAAGTGACTTCGATAACCTTGGGTTTTCCCAATGACGTAATCATCGCAACCCTGGCGCCAGGTTGGCGGGCAGACAAGTTGGGACAAGAATAGATCGTGACCTCGGCAACCTGGGTTTTTCCTATGACGTAATCATTGCGTGTTATGTCGCAACTCTAGCATCTCTAATTA
>JBCFYV010003237.1:0-24941 GCA_039000515.1 Timema cristinae
GTTTTGTTTTTTATTGGTTCAAAAAGTGTTGGTGGGTCTAGGCCCTGTGGCCTCTATGGTAATATCTGAGAGATAGAGCATAGAAGACTACTATATGTTAGATAGAACATAGAACAATCTTAGTTGTGAAACATAGTACAATCTAGACGTTGGAGCATAGTACTATCTGATTACTGGAACACAGTATTATCTGGAAGATTTAACATGTTTTTATCCATATGATGGAACATAATACTATCTGGAGGATGAAACACATTACTATCTGTTTTGTAGTCTAGTACTTTCTGTGTTGGAATAAACTACTATCTAGGGTTTGAACACAGGTCTTTAAGGGAGATAGAACATAGTATTATTCAGGGTTTGAAGAATGACGCAGAACCATTTTTTATTTAGGGTGGGGGGACATTATGATAATGTGCTGTTATAGGAGATAACATTTTTGGGATTAAAAAAATACCCGGAAAATGTAATATTTAACGTTCTCATTGTGCATTTTTCTAAATTATTTTAGGCAAGCCAAACATTAGAATAAATACATACAAAAATAAATAAATAAAAATTATATCTAATGCGGCTCAGCTAAAATTATGAAATACTAAAAATTAAAGTAGGTTTCCAAACACCTTTGCCCTATATTCGATACTAGCTATAAAACCACTAATTAGTTTAGCAATTTCAAAATGTTGAGCCTCTCAGGGTACACATTAATAGACACCGGAGATTTAGTCTACGTTGCCTCATCGTAGAGCGAGGATAGCTTTTTATGCGTTCAAGTATTAAAAAACTTTTTTCCGCAGTAGCTTATGTAGCTGGTATCACTAGCTAACAGAGTTTTCAAAATATCTTTAGTGTGTGATCTAAGCACATTTAATTTTTATTATGTTAACTCATTGTGAACTTTGTATCTTTCCTTAACAAGATCTTTACATGATCTAAAAGTACTTATTATTCTGGGGAGAAGGGGGGAGGGGGGGGGGTGAAATCTACCTCCGTACCTCAACGTTCTTGCCCCACTCAGTGTGTTTGAACCTAGTGCTATATAGGAGACATGGTATTGCCAGGGTTCTGGAATGAAATTACGTTTGTATCGTATGGCTTGTATGTTAGAATGGTATTAATACTAATGCCCCAAGTTCAACTCCGTAGTAATATAGTTAGATTGAATCTACTCACGCAAACAATGGGTACCATTATATTATTACGACTCAGAGATCAGCTTGAACTATCTTCACGATGGAACTCATGTACTGGATGATCCATAGCTGGCAGATATCTCTTTACTCTGTTCAGAATAAAATAACTGGGACACTTTATACACATTTATATCATTGTATAATGCAACCAAAAATATAATAATATGTCTAATTTAAAAAAAGTTATGCCCAAAACAAGAATAATAGTTCTGAAAACTTGAAATAGGACAATTCTCCTTCATGGTTTAGATGTACAGTACTGATTATTTGAATGATGTGAACTAATATTAGTCAATGTCAGTAAAGATTATCAGTGATCTATATACAATTTTTATTTCTGGATAGGGGCAAAATCACCTTGATTGCTTCCACTATGGAGTATCTTATAATATAGGACCCTATTGTAATCTGTCCAGAAATGACCGCTACCTTTCTTGGTAACAACGTGTACCCATTTTCATTAGGACTTTCAATATTAAGGTTTAAACTATTTATTCTAAGGACTAATAATGAGGCTGTATAATATAAAATATACCCACCTTATAGGGAAAGCCTGTTTTTAAAGGAGTCAGTGGTGTCTTGTCTGGATTCCTACATTATGAGGAAGAAGGCCTGTCATAAAAGGAGTCAGTGGTGTCTTGTCTGGATTGGCATTGATAGGTAGGCTGGGGTTTGTGCTCCTGTCCAAGTGTAGTAAGATTTTATTATAAATGTTTTCTTACCCTCCCTAAACGCAAATACACTTCTTGTAAATTATATCAGCCACATCTATACTTTATTAGTGTAAATATGCTTATATCTGGCATAGAATACCCTTTTTTATCTTATGTCATATATGACTGGGAGGTACATGCCATCCAAGTTCGGGCACCTGTATGTAGACTATTAGCTACTCTGGTGACATAGAGCATTGCCCAAGGTATACCATAGAAGGTCTGTATGTAAACTATTAGCTGCTCTGGTGACAGAACGTTGTCCAGGGTACAACTTAAGAGGTTGTCTGTATGTAAACTATTAGCTGCTCTGGTGACATAGAAGATTGCCCAGGGTATACCATAGAAGGTTGTCTGTATGTAGACTATTAGCTTCTCTGGTGACATAGAAGATTGCCCAGGGTATACCATAGAAGGTTGTCTGTATGTAGACTATTAGCTGCTATGGTGACAGAACGTTACCCAGGGTACACCATAGAAGGTTGTCTGTATGTAGACTATTAGCTTCTCTGGTGACATAGAAGATTGCCCAGGGTATACCATAGAAGGTTGTCTGTATGTAGACTATTAGCTGCTATGGTGACAGAACGTTACCCAGGGTACACCATAGAAGGTTGTCTGTATGTAGACTATTAGCTTCTCTGGTGACATAGAAGATTGCCCAGGGTATACCATAGAAGGTTGTCTGTATGTAGACTATTAGCTGCTATGGTGACAGAACGTTACCCAGGGTACACCATAGAAGGTTGTCTGTATGTAGACTATTAGCTTCTCTGGTGACATAGAAGATTGCCCAGGGTATACCATAGAAGGTTGTCTGTATGTAGACTATTAGCTTCTCTGGTGACATAGAAGATTGCCCAGGGTATACCATAGAAGGTTGTCTGTATGAAGACTATTAGCTTCTCTGGTGACATAGAAGATTGCCCAGGGTATACCATAGAAGGTTGTCTTTATGTAAACTATTAGCTGCTATGATGACAGAACGTTGCCATGATACACCATAGAAGGCCATCTACACGTACCCTCGAGGAAATGATGTGATCGTAGTTATTATGATGTTGTGGCTCCGGTGTGAGTCTTAGCCTAACCTGAGCCTAATTAACCAAACCCTGGTGACCTTAGGGATCAATCCTATTTAAGGGAAATATACTGAAGGTATCAGCCAGGAATTTGACCCATGACCCCTACACTCTTAGCCAGGTGTACTCACCACTACACTGCAGGTGTGGTTAGTGCGAATACCACATACAAATAAGCACCCCTAGGAGATTTGCTTGTGATTCTAACAGTGACCTGCCAAGTCAGCGCCTTCCACGTTAAATGCTGGTGAACCAGCCTTGTGGGCTAGTGATATAATCTAAGATAGCACGAAGACTAGGGAATACTCCAAATAACACTGTTTATAACTTGGTATCGCTAATAGTTGGGTGGAGAAAGAGCCTCAGCATAGAAATATAAAAATATTGAAGGCTGGCCCCAGGTTTTAGTCTTAGACCTGCCAACAGCATGTCGAGACCAATTATCTTAATAAATGTATCTATATCATTGGCTTACACAACCACATAGCAGATTTTTTTTTTTACTTTGCGTAATAAAATAAGCTTCCCACTAGAAATAATGACTTTCGCTGTTGGTAGAAACCACTAAATTTCTCATTAACCCCTGAATTAGGATTTATCCCATTGTCTGGGGTTGAAACCACCAAAACCAACGAGAAAATCACACAGTCAGCAAAAATATGCAATTCAAGCGGACTGATCTCAAAGGAATACTGATAAAATACTCTGGGAGGTAATGTTTGTATAGTGCGAATTAACTACACGAACTTACAAACTAATTTAGCAACAAATTTCGGTATAAATGATTGCTCAAAATAAATCTTTATTATTTAAAATAAATATTTATATAATATTATTTTGTGTTGATATGATTTGGTTATTTCCAACCCCTTAATAGTAGAAAAAATTAAATAAAGTAATTACTTTTAATGCACACGTAGTACTTTAAAATTAAAGCTATATTAGCCTCTTAAGAATAACTTAAGATATTAACACGATTTTTAAAAGATCCCATGACAGACTAGAACTCTAAGTGTAAACAAATATTTCATCCATAATGTTAATACATATTTTAAAGCTATTTACTAAAAATAATGACAGTCTAAATATAGAGAAAACCTAATTAAATTTTTTTGTGAATTCATTAGATATCTGTAAATACACTATTGAGTCGAAAAAAAAAATAGGATTCCATCGACGAATTATGCCAACTTAATGTTTCTTTGAATAACAAGTGAGCCGGGAATTTAATTATTTCCAATGGGGCTTATGCTCCTCGTTTCTTCAACGGCAAGCAATCATGAGAGTCTTTAATTAACTACGGTAGTTGGAATGTACTTAAAAACTTGTGTTTGTTTTTCATTTTCACCTTCTCTCGTCTCTGATCCTCTCTACTCACCCCTCGCAACAAGGGGTCGTCCTTGTGTTATTTTATTGAAAGAAAACTCACGTTATAGATGTGCACCGAAGACAAGGCTGTATCACATTCCAATGTAATGGACCCGCTTACCAGGTCCCAGACCATTTGTTTAATGGGCCTATATTTCATAGTAAGGGTCTCTTAATGATGATTATTTGGGGGTGGCGGATCTAGATTTTTTAAATGACACTTTCCCGACCATCGTTTTAATACGTTGCCACCCCCCAAAATCTTGAGAATCAGAGAAAGAGAGATATCTTGGTTAAATTAAATTACATCACATTCCTTAAACTGTCTTCAGGTCTCTGCCTTGTTATTCACAGTTCCTTGAACACTTAGGTGGGAGAGGGGGGGGCAGTATTTATGGCAGGTTTGAATATATGGATCCATTGTAATGTTCATTTTGGGAGCTCAAGTATGAACAACTCTATTATCTATCTCAAGTAGCATTATTTAGTTATAACACAGACCTACTGATTTTTTAGAAATATATTCACGCAGTCATTCATGCACTTCACAATTTTGAACATTTTAAATTAAAAAATGATGATTTAATATATATTCAATGAATTATTATATTAGTAACAAATATATTGAAATTTATTAAATGGGTTAGAAAGATTTTTTGAAATGTATAGGGGCCTAGACCCTTAATCTTGTAAATTTGAATCATGAGAAAAAAAATATATGTGCATTAATATTGTACTAATTTATATGATAGTGCTGTGTTTCATGAAGAAAGGTCACATTCAATATAATTCAATATTTTCAAAATGTTTTCAGATGTACGGTGGGGTGATCTTTGTGAAAATAGGATTAAAGAGTAAAATGTTGATTAAAATGATCATGAAATCATAATTTAAAACATTTAATAATTTATAAACTGAATAGTTTGTATGCAACAAATTTAATTTAAATCGAATAGAATCGATTGAAATATTTTTTGGACATTTATCGGACCTATGTGAGCCTTATTAACAAAGTCCTATATTATTAATGATATAATGATATAATATGTGTACACTATTTTAAATTTCATTGAAATTGAGTGAAAAATTAATTTATTTTCGTATTTTAAGTATTTTAAATTTTTTGACATTATTAGCAATATTAACGTGTCTCGCAAGAATATAATTTTAATAAACTTGGATACATTCTAAAGAGTAATTTAACTAGGCTACATTTATAGGAGGTGTAAAATTATTTAAAGCTTTATTTAAAACAGAATAAATTGGTGTAACTTGGCACTTTTTAAAAGGTGGACATTCTTGGTTTGCTACATATAGGTTGTAAGAAAACTATTATATTATATTATATTAATTTACATTAGGAGTTGGCTTTATTTCCTTATATTTAGACCAGTGTGTTTTAGATGATCAACCCTAAGTTTTATATTTAATGTTTCTAACAGAGACTCTAAAAGTGTTGAAAAAATTTGTACCCAGAAATTTAGAAAGTCGGGATATAAAATAGGGAGCTAAATAATTTTCTTAATTTTAAGTGGAAGATATTAGATCTTATCTACTGAAAACTATTTAAGAAATTAAGTTTAAGATATATTGGCCGTTGTTATGAAATTCATCTAAATCTATTGTACCTTGTAGTTTTATTTAAATATAATTTAAGTTCATACTACCCACCTTCAGTAAATAAAATGCTATACATTTTATTATCATTAATTATACTAAACGTTATATCTATGTTATTGATTTTAATGAAATGTATACAAATATTTCAATTATTGAAATTTCAATTATTCAATTATTATATAGCATAATTATTTACAAATTAAAAAACTCTTAATTTAGGTTTGTTTAGTTCTTAATTGTAATTTTCATGTATATTTGAAATAGTCAAGAAGAACATCATAAGTTGGAGGGACAGCAGGCTGATTGCAAACCTGTACCTGGGACAGCGAGTGAGAAAGTGAAGCTGAATGATGAGTAGATAAACAACGTAGAGATAGGAATAGGAGTGAGACAGGGATGCTGTTTGTCACCAAGTCTGTTCAACTTGTGTGGAGGGCGGGTTGTCAGGTATACCATGAAGGTACTTGACAATTTCAGGAGGGCACGTTATCAACACAGTAAAATATACAGATGATTTAGCACTAAGAGTTGCTGAAAATTATGGACCGGTTGGGGGAGATAGGGGAAGAAATGACATGGAGATCAATATTGTGAGGTCAAAAGTGATGGTAAGTATTTATAAAACAGGAATACCAGGAATCTTAGAAAGATTTAAGTTCACCAGCAATTTCCCATAAGAGCCACTGTATATGGAGCTATCCGTTTTAAATGACAAAGTTATACTAAGACACATAGATGACCTCATGTGCCACGTATGGTGTGTTACATCCTTTAACCTCCGCCATCTTCCTCCCCTCCCAGGTGGCACCACTCATTATTTTGCAACTATCCACACACACCCTCACTACAATCAGGCATAGCTTTGACCACTCTACCCCCTCCACCTGCCCAATTCTTACTCACTTCATACAGATTCACAGCTGCGGTCAACAATTTTGACTCAACCTGTCAGAACTCGGCATCATTAGCTCACCGGCTAATACCTTATATATTGTTCTCTTTTGAGGACTGTGAAGATAAAATTATATTGAATTATATGCACCATTAGACTTTAGGCATTTATAATAAAATCTCGATTTCTTATACAGATGGTAATCTTTCATTAGTTTTGAGTTAATAATTTCTAACCCCTCCATCACTCATATTGTCTTTAACCATAATGTATTTCAGAGAAAACACTGAGAGTAAGACCTCAGATAACTGTTGGTATGGCATTACTCATAAATTTCAAATATTTGGACTAGTAAAGTCCATACCTAAGAAATTAAAATAATTAAAATGGAGAAAATAGGGTTGAACCTACTATCTTAGGGAACTAGCTCAATATCAGAACCCATATTATTACAAATGATGATACAACTGTCTTTATTTTCACCTCCTTATCGATGGCTCATCTAACGTCTTTACTCACAACGTTAAATTAATCATCCCCGCACTATCCTCCCTCTGACTCATCGTCCAGGATGTTAAGGCTTGAAACATTCTCAATCTAAGCAAATTCTGGCGTACTCCACCTAATTAATACATCTTAAACTAAAACTTTCATGCAGTTCAAGGCACCATCCTTATAAAAAATGGTAGATTTCTCTCTTCAGCTATGCCCACCCCTCCACCTAAGGCATCAACCCATCTATTCCCCTACCTCACCAAACACACAGCCCAGTTAGTTAAATTATCATCTCCAACTCTGCCCCTTGTTCACCATCCGCAACCCCACCCTCTTCCACCTATCAACTCATCACCCATTCAACTACCACCTTCAAACCCACTACATTCAGAGCACATAATGGTGAATTATCATCTTAAAAACTCTACCAACCCCCAACTCACTGCCCCTATATGGTTCGACTCCCACTTGCCATTCCATTTCTCTGGTTGAAGATCGTCAGTTTTTTTACACACTTTCTCTATACAGCTATATTCCTGACAAAACTTGTCCATTATTCCACAAAACTCACCTGTCACCTGAGAGAGGATATTATCCGCACCAACCTGTTGTTATAGATCACCATAAGCATGATGGCTTCAAACGTTTCAAAGTTTTTAAACCCCTCTACGAACTTCGGGATGGTCATAAACCTTTATATGTTAACATAATCCCATGACGTCAACTGCGAAAGTGAAAACTTAAACATCTTCAGAGATATATCAACTTTAAAGAACGTTCTGATCTTCTATAAACCTACAAACACTTATAGCATTGAGGTCTAAAACAAAATATACAAATTTTAAATGATTCGCCAGATGGCTTTCCCCACATACAACCATTTATCTACCAATCCTCACTCACTAAGGATGTAATTTGAAACTTTTATCATGAGCAACAATATCGATATATATGTAGAAACATAAGATGCAATCTATAAATAATGATTTCTCCTAGCCCTTTCCTTTCCGTTCTCGTCTTCTCAAACAATGGCTTGCCAACGTACTCACCAGCTCGACCTCTGTAAAATCTTTAATACTAATAGTGTAGCACACTGTATTTTTGCTTCCATTTTGGTATTTCACGGTTAGCCTTGTTTATGGGCTATGTGTTGCCTTCTTTGCCACTTGGAGGAGTGGTTTGTTGCAAGGCTGTTTTTTACTTTGTTTGTATGTGCATGACTGTTCCTTAGGTATGATAGTCTGTGAGCTTATGCAGTGAGGATAACTGATAAAAACACAAATCGTTATTGTATGGATCAGATTATATACATGTAATTCTTATCTGCAACTCTTAGAACTAGCAAGTTCTTAAAGCTACATGTATCAAATAAACTGGGGAAATGGAATCTTCCTGTAAATTTAAAACTATCTACTGTGAAGTATTACGTTTGGCATGGAAATCGAGCATGCTGCTTGTATTTTAAATGATATAGAAGTTTTTTTCTAAAACTCCAGGACTACAATAATTGTATATGTTTCCACGATGATAAATGATAGATTTCAGTGAACTGGTTAGCTGAGAAGGAGACATTTTTTGGTGATTCTAGATCAACGACCAAACATGCATACGATTACCCAGAAGTCTCGAGGAGGTGCCTGATTCTATCTAAGAATAGAGTTTAGGTAACTATTACTACAGTATACCAAGTTTATAGTTTTGGCTTTCCTGTTGGTGCGACCTGGTAAATTAACATTGTTATTTGTTTGTTAAAATATTCTGTATGATATATTATAAGAGCGAGGTCCTATCATTTGAATGTAATCACATTTTAACAGATTGTTTTGTGTTTGATGCACTTATACTTGGTCCTTTAGATTGGGTAAAGCCATTTGAGTAACTATCTAAAAGAATTTCTTTGTAATAAAAAAGGGTTGTAAATTTTGACTTTAATATTGTTTTTGAGTGTGAGGGAGCTGTTATAACACATGCTCATTAATGTGTCGTGCAGAACACCTTTATTTGTTCTTTCAGATGTGGTACAGCGATTATATATTAAATTTACTAACACTAAAGATAAAGTTTAGCGACCGTAAAAAAATCTAACCCAAGATGTTGATGGATGGATGGATTAAATTTAATATATATTATTAATATATACATTAAATTTACTAACACTAAAAGTAAAGTATTGCGACCGTAAAAAGATATAACCTGAGATGTTGATGGATGTCAACGTTTCATGATCCCCCGAACCCTGAAAAGTGGTTTTTGCAATGCCATAGCGCTCTGTGCCTGTTTACCCTCAAATTAAAAGTAGCTTATTAAATGAAAAAAAAAAAGAAATAATCGATTTTTTCAAAATTAGCTCTAATGATTTGGCTTAAAATTCGTATCCAGGCGTTTATTAAGATTATATATAAATGAATATTTTCATTTCCCCATGAAAATGATTTTTAGGCTACTTTACAGAGGGGTAATTTCCGTATCTCCACGACTATTTGAGATTTAGAATATCTTATAATTGCAAAATTGTAGTATGTACTATTAAAAATAAAATCTTTTATTCAAAATATATCTTTAAAAACTAATAGTTCTGAGATATTGGCAAATATATTAATATAATTTTGTGATCTTTAGTTGTACAGAGATATTTCATGAGTTTTAACACAATAATTCTCTAATCCTATAGAGTAAGTAGATAAGTAAGTCCCTCAAAAGATTATGTTATTTTCTTTTAACCTCTTAGGGAAAATGTTTGTACAGAAATGTTCTACCTCTCTCATTCTAGACTCAATAGTCAATATTTACCTATTTTATTGGTCTAAATCTGTAATAATTATTAAATAGCTAGGCAATAAACGTAAGATGTGCAGCTCCTAATTAAATTTCGAAAACAGCTTGGGTTTGCTAACGTATATATTATTTCGTTTCACAAATATAAATGGTATTAAGTAAATATATCAATTTTTAAACAATTAAGTGAGAAAGTCCATGTGAAGTTCCGTACCATTTATTTTATAGCATACATAGAAATAAGAAATTGATTGTTAAGCTCTTTCGTGTGTAGAAATGCTCCTCTTTTATCTATGTATTAGTAACAGTATATATTAATACATTTAAGCTCTTTGGAGTAGTGTATTCCGTAACAGTGTATATTAATAACTTCACACGTTTAATCAGTTTTTAGTTAATGTCTAGGCTTATAGTTCTTAAGATTAAAGTGAAAGAAAGGCTGTTCGATGCACCAAACCATTTATTTGTAGCACGTAAAGTTGCCACTCAGTTGCTCATGAGTGTAAATAAGGTTATTTTAATGAAATAAGAATACTATTTTTTGACATTCTCTGAAACAACTTGTGAAAATAGTATCAACTTGTCGCAAAAGAACTAACATAGTGAAATAAATAAACACTGCAATTAATCGGTGTATACCTTAAAGAAATAAAATAAACCTACAAAAATTGAAATAAAGTAAAATTCAATTAGAAATAATGAAACAAGCAACTTTACTGGAAGGCAGTAGCATCAATGGAATCAAAGCTTTTGAAAAGCTTAAACTAATATTATAGTCTTAAAATTAGGTTAATTTTATCACAATTATATTATTCTTGTAGCAAACACATTATTATGGTTACATAGTTTAATATCTTACAAATTAATGTATTTTCTTCCATAAGTACTTAAGGATATGTTTGTAGAAGAAGTTTTTATGACAGTTTGACAGGAAGTATTAGATAGCATCTTTCAGTGGTTTTTCCTGTCGTGGCTGTGAAGATTGCGGTTGTGGAGGCAATGTTGACGATAGTTGGACAGGAAATATTAGCAATTAAATCGGTACGGTAATGTATACTTACTAAGAATAAAGTAAATGCGAAATAGAGACTTTATCAACGCCACGAACATTTTGCAAATAAACGCTATAGATTAAATGTTTTGTATTTAATTCATTGATTGGTTTTGGTGATAATCTATATATGCGTTAACTTATTAATTTTCAACTTATAAATAATTTGGTGTTGAATTAAATTTTTCAAAGAGGTTTATTTAATCTAATTGTAAAATATTTCTTGGTGCCATATCTTACTACCCATCTGGTTTAACCACATATGCAGATCAGCCCCAATATATAAGCTAATATATTATAGATGATTAAGTTTGAATTTAAAGGTAATTGTATCCAGATTTGCATGGAGGCAGATTGGAAAACCATTTTAGAAAAAGCTACTTTCAGTGTTTCACGATACTAGTATAGTACATTACAATTATACAACCCCACCCCACCCCATGTTTACCTACAATCATGAATTCTGTTTCGATTCATACTACCAACTCCAAAAAACGTTGACATTTACTTATACCTCCTGGAATAGAACTCTTCTCTATTCTAGTTCCATGTAGCCTCAAGCTATATACAAACATTATTATACACAATCAACTCTCTTATATATAAGCTGTTCGTGTACTCGCCCTCTGAATCTTCTGGCTAGCACACTCTTAAAGCCTTGCCTAACTTAAACACGTCCTAATTCGACGAGTGGGACCAATCTGCCGTGGTGTCTCAACATCTGATGTTCCAGTCTGCCTGGTCAAAAGTAATCTGATGGGAGTCTACCGGGACAACATTCTAGACGTGGGCTTGGACTTACCTGCCCTCTTGCGGAGGGTGGAACCAACCACCAAATCATCGCCTGATCACCCACGTCATCAGTGACTCCAGTTAAAAAGATCTCCATCAACAAACCACGGGTGATCTTGATGAAGACGTGATAACCAATCAGAGAGCGGAAAGAGAAATGGTGTACGTGTCCAAGTGAAGGCAGCGCCACACCAACGTGACGTCACCGGCTAATTTGAACTTCTCCCCCTACTGTTTACCTTGACATCGATACGCTATATAACATGGTGGCGCTGAAGAGAACGTTGACTATTGATAACAGCACCACCAAGGGTGAACTACTGAAATCGGTGCCACCAAGGGTGGATTATTGAAACTGGCACCACCATGGCTGGACTCTAGTAACTTGTATGAACTGCTAAAATTAGATATCGTCATGAGACGATTATTAATGAAAATGGACTCTACCAGGAAATATGTAAAAATGTGTAGATCTTCATAAATCTTATTTAAATATTGAAGCATTAAGTCATTAATATCAGGACTCTATTCTTTTTAAATTCAGAGGTAGATTTATATTTTTGGTTAAAATATGAGTATTTATAAAGATAACTTTAACTTTGAAAGTCTATTATTTTGGTGTCGCCTCTAGGGCGACTGCATCTTTAATTCATTTGTAATATCATATAATTGCTGTTGGTACTCAACTAAGTTTTGTTGAGGTGCATTTAAATTTTATTAAAAATCATTTAAATTCTTTTATTTGTTTTCTAATATTTATGTAACGTAAAATTTTTTATTTGTCTTATATAAACTTTAAACTTTGCAATGTCTTCTAATATGAACATCAAATCAGTAACCATTGTTAGTTTTCATTATTTATGTCGCGATTTAGTTAAAGACTTTGGCGATGCAATTTCAAGTAGTCCCGCGAGTGATTTTACTTATGGTCTGAAGTCGAACTCTTGCATTAGTTTGAAATTTAATATTTATAATAACATAACCTTTTCAGTAAATATGTTTCTTTTTGTCTATAGAGACTTAGACACTTTCTTAACAACCAAATAAGGGCTCATAAAGCTTTTTATTGTTCGTAATTTTGTGTAAAGTTAATTATTTGTTTTCTTTTACTTTTTTAAAGTAAACAAGGTCAATTTGACTCTGCCTGATATTCCTTTGTTTCTCGTTGAAACTATCTATTGTACAATATTTTCCAACTACAGATTGACACTTAAGGCCACGTGAATTATTGTCATATTATTCAATAAACTATTATTCTTACTTTTAACTCTTGCTAATGCTGTTTTTCCTTATTTTGTATGTTAGCTTACTCCCTCCCTTCCAAGTAGTATTTTGAGTGGCCTATTAATATAAGGTAACAGAGAGGTTGTAACAAGTGCATCCAACCGGAATTGAGCCCCAATATCCCCATCATCGGCAGGTCAGTCTATTGTGAGAATGACCCCATAGACCATGTGGTCACCAAAGTGGGATGGAAATATATTTTAGCTTTGTTTTAAATTTTCCATAATAATTTATAATCTAGAGTTTATAAAATATTTCATTAATGATGTGATATGGTTTTCATTATGAAATATTATTTCCCAATACGGGCCTAGTGTTGGAAATTTAAAAGGGTCCTAACTAAATTACAAAACATACATATTTTTATTGATTAGTATTTTGTTTTATATTTGATTTGATAGTTTTATCTTTATTTGCTATCTTAAATAATACAACAGGATCTATTAATGACAGACAATATTTATAAAATCTCGAGGTAGTTCTATTCCCAAAGGCCACAGATCATCTGAAGAGTAAACTCTCTCAATAACTTGAACAAAGTCTGCCAAACTTGGTATTCAAGTATTAGTGAGTGTGGTCGTTCCAAGAATCTCCCTCCCCGAATAAAACAGGATGCACCTCTTGGGAGAGATAAACTTCAGCGAGAGGACTTGTATTTTCACACCAACTCAAGATTTAACGTAGTGTAAACGTTGTTAGACAGGGGTAGGGGAGTTTAGTGGGTGCTTAGAAGAATTCACTCAGAATTGCCAACTGTTACAACTTGGAATAAGTAATTAAATAATCTACCTTTATTAACTTGTTCCTAGAAACTCTCATTATATCCCAACTTGTATATTTAGTAAAGTAAACTAGGCTCGGAGGTCTGTTTTATTTCCCGGGATTTGAACCAAATGTAGGCAAGGATAAAACACAAGTTATCCAAAAATTACTGAAGCGATGTTTTAATATTTTTAATTTGAAGGTATGTCATTAACTTATGTTCTTAGTAAGTCTACAGTTGATTATTTTATATTTTAATTCATACTAACTGGTGATAATATAAATAAAATGGTTGTGTCGGCACTCCTGAGCAGATTATTCCATGAGCTAAAACTTTCTTATACCGTAAGTACACGGATAGTGTATGTGTACTTAATTCAGTAAATAAACTTAAAGGGAAATATCGCGAAATAGCGAGTGAAGTAGCTCTGACGAAATGTACGACGTACCCTTCGTTTACTTAATAAGGTAGCAAGCCTACCTTGCATTACTTATCTTTGGCATAGCTTATAAGATAGGGCCATATGGTAGTCATACTCTTTAAATTGGCAGCATAAAGTCAACTACCGACATGTGATAATTGTTAGCCTCCACTGAATTAAGTACTGAGTCAAGTATGGAAACATCAATGATCAAGATATTTTACAGCTCTGAGATATTGCAGTTTAGTTCATTATTAGTATAAGCAAAGTTAGACTTTGAAGAATCATATATGACTTATTTGTCACTCAATAACTCTATGAACGTGTATATTACTTTTCCTGGCGGAATTTATGTTTGGTATCTTAGTTAATTTTGTACGGGTATTCCGTCTTACTATCCATCAGGAATATCTTAACTCAACACATTAATTACGTGGACTAGAGCCCCAATCTGCTAGTTAATGGAAAATAAAACTAAATGTGCTTTACATTTAGTTCTCATGCCCAGCAATGCGGGTATATTTACAGGATATTTCAAATATCTGTGAATATAGACTAATAAATACTAATAAATTACTATATTTTAATAAAACTTTACAATATATGTTATCTAAACTTCGTGTGATAGATTAAAAATGTAAAGAATAGATTGACAAATTGCTGTTTATTTAAGCTTTAATTTGGATGTTAACAATACAAGGGACATTTAATTTTATTCAAATAAACCTTGATTATATTAAGTCTAAAAGAATATTTCAGTAAAAATACAATCATTGAAACTCAGCTACCACCTTTGTCTTGGAGGCTCGATACGATTTATGTTTACAATACCATCTGCAACTTTACAAATTTTATTGACATGATCAATGGCTTGTCAGTTAGGATCCTAGCAAAGTTGTTATATCTTTGTTTATTGCTGAAGTTGCCTGCTACAAATTCAGCATTGACATTGGAAGATGCAATAGGCAAATATTTAATACATTACCAAGTATACAAAGGTAGGAAAAGAAATTATCTGCGCAATTAATAAAAGATACAGAAAAAATATGACACAAAACTATTACAGATCGCCAGAGCTTTAATATGATATCTTACACGACCATATAAGATATTGATAAACTTAAAAAGAAACACCAGACCACCATTTTGATCCTCATTTCCGGAAAAAACCGTAGGATATTCGAAAAAATGGCCATATATTAAAATAATATTTTTACAAAATAAGGATTCATTTACCATAATACAATTTTAAATCTGGTAATCCTGTATTGAGATAAGTAATATTATAACTAAAGCTTTAAAAGGCCGTTGTTGTGTCTTCCTGGGAAAACCATTGAAGATAGACATAATGTAAATAACATAAAAAAGGATACTAAAAAGGTTTTAACATGGGAAAAATAAAATTGAAATCGGATGAATATAAGCCGAGATATGTCCTAAAATAAAAATGATTGGCTGCCATCTGGAATATAATATGGAAGCCAACCAGCCAGGTTGATAAGTGGCAATATCACTTTTTTAACTCACTGAAATGTACTCTATTATAGAAACAGATTTGCCACTTGTGGCAGACAGATTCCTACGACGTGATAACTTTTGGCCAGTTTGTCCCCCTACTATAAAATTTAAGCCAACATTAAGCCAAATAACGAGACAAAGTTGACTGCGTTATCTGATAGCTCGTGATCTTAATAAAATAATACATTTGTAGCCAACAATTTCCACGAGTTCATCATAGACTCTTCCTTAAAATATGAGTGAAGAATGACCTTATCCATGGGAATATTCCTGGATAGCTCAGTGGTTAGAGCATTGGCGTACTAATACAAAGCTCCCGGGTTAGATTCCCGTGTCCAGGTGTCATTTTTCAATTTTCAGAATATGATATCTAGATGGAGTAATCCTCACTAAAAAGCATAAGTAATAGCTTTAGCTATTTGATTCCGTACTACAAGTTGAATAAGAACCAGGCGCGTGGCACCGTATATGTAATACTTCCAAACACTTGCTATGATATAGGATCATTAATGATAACCCTCATGACGTATCACCATTTCTAGATGGACTGGTGTGTTGTTTACTATTAATTGTGGTATGTTATGATGCCGTGATCCAAGATATCGAGGTGCGCTGTACTATACATCTTGCTCCTATGCAACCTGTTGTACACGCATTCTTACACAGCTTTACTCTCCGACGCTGTACGCCGAAACCTTGAACACAATTATTTGAAGGTATTATCATTGTTTGCTTGATGTAAGTGTATAGGGTTTGTGTATTAATTTTGGTTCAAACAAACTATAGATGCAGTTTGGGCATTTAGTTTCCAAACACCCTGTAAAAAGGATCAATATTTGGTATATTGATGAAAAGAGTAATTTAAAATTTCATCTTTCTCTCATGGGGAAGAAATTGGAAGACTACAGCTATATCATTATTATTATTAGCACCGCGTCATACTACCCATTCGGGTTATACGCACATACGCTAATGTGTAATGGTAGGGTGATTGTGAGATGAAATGGAGGACCTACAGTTTAACGTGGGATCCGAACCACGGTGGCGGCCTGGCATTCCCCACATTCACAAGCTGTCTTGTCAGAGGTGAAGGAAGGGTTTGGAAATCAGATAAATCTGTGCCGGGACCGAGGATTGAACCCCGGCCGCCAGCACAGAAGTCTGACACCTTACCCCTAGACCACCAGGTCACCTGACTACAGCTATAAATCCCTTGAATAATAACTGTCCTTAGTGCACCCGGCAAAGATTTGAGCCTCTATCTTCTTGTCACGGCTGTCTTTTGCAAGCGGATTGTAACTATAATTACTAACATAAGAATGGGACATTTTATACCAAACTGTTTTACACTGGGTGACATTTTACTATGTTAGTTCCAATCCTTCTTGCAGACCAATTCTGGTGTATATACTTATAAATTAGTATCATATATGCCGTTCACCTGAAATAAATCATTAAGCCAACAAAAACTAGATTAACACTCTTTTGACAGTAATTATAATGCTTAAAAAAGTCCACATATTAACAAGTAAGGTTGTTTGATCTTAAAGTGGAGGTGTAGAGAACGCGTGCTAAGGGCAATGTTTTTTAGTTTTTATAGTAAAACTTATTTTTGTCCAAATAAATCAAATATTGTTCAGTAGGTATATATAGTTTCATTTTTCACATAATGATATCAACATTGTTGAAGCATGGCGGCATTAGATGACCAACTTTTTAAATGAAGAGAAAATGGTTCATTAGATTCAAGGACACACTTTCCAGATATTCAATAACTTTTGAAACCACCAGGTGAAGAAAACTAACCTCTATGTTTCTAATGGACTTTGACAAAAATTGTTTTGCTATAAAAAAAAGCCTCCAAAACAACTCTCCTTTTCTCGTGGCCCCTCCAGTCCTACCTTAAAGTGCTTAGGTGAGTCAGTTGAAACTAAACAGCTTTGAAAAAAAGCTTTGAAATCATCAATTGGGCAAAGGGGCCGTATCAAGTTGAGTTCATAGTATCACCCCTTGAACAAGTCGCGTCCCGAGGAGGGGAAGGATACAACTTTACTACCATCTGAGTTGCTTCCGAAGGAGTGAAGTCTAAGAATATATGAGTAAAATAATATTGATAGAATACACTAAAGTATATTCAGAATGATACAGTAAAGTATAATGGAGTCAACGCTACAGTAAAAGTTACATAAGACAACATAACTTTAACTAATCTAATCCAAACTAGCTATCGCAAGATAACAGGCAGCCAGTATACATATTATTGTAAGCAACTCAGTACCTCTCCCTCTGGTTGGTTTGATGGTCACAGGACACTACTCAGTACCTACCTTACAATTTTAATTTTCCCTAACTACATTTCTGGGTGCAATTTGATTTCCGTGATGCAAACGACGCTAAGCTTTCAAAAGTTATAAATTTCTACTAGCACAAAGAATTTGTTTGTATTATTTAAATGTTCTTTTTAACAAAATTTCTCCAATTGATGTTAAGTCTGGTTTTATTTACTAGTAAGAAATATCAGAGTATAAAAGAGGTGACTTCTCTTACAACGCACACATTCAAGCAACAAAAAGAAGTTTAACCATAAACTATAAAAGCATATAAAGTAGGAGGCAGCTTTTGGGAACAGGGAGACTGGAGTCTCAACTCGCCTTTTAACAGATAAAAACATGTTTTGACATGGACTACAAAAGTGTTACCTATATTAAATTATATACATATATATATTTTTTTCTTCGTCTCCTTCGTCTCCTGAGTAAAAGAACTGTTGGAAAAAAATTGCCCTCCTTATTTATCGACCCAACCTCCGTTCATGACTAGTCTCTTTCTCTCTTTATTATGTAAAGTTGCTGAATTAAATAAAACATAGAATTAAAATTAATAAACCAAAAACATTTGCATTGAAATATAGGACTAGAAAATCGGATAAATATAAACTAAGCATAAAAGCAAGATCCCCGGTTTATTTATACTATAAAATTTTAGAGACACGTGATGAGGGGGCAGGGGGTGAAAAATCCTCTTAAACTACGTTAATTTTAAATAACTGGTAGCTATCACGAAAATAAAAATCGAAAATAAAGAGAAAAAAATTAGTTACTTGAAATAACTAAAGAGTAAATGAGTCTATTTAAAGTAAAAAACAAATAATCAAAGAATATAAAATATAAAGAAAAATATGCCTCAAGCAGAACAATATAATTATACCAATTAAACTTCATCATTATAAAGAGACACCAACAGTGGAGAGTAAACACTTAACATTCTTAAATATTACTAAAGTAAAAGGGAGTGGGAATAAATATGGTTTACATATTTTCCAAAACTCGCGGACAGCAGTTAACCCTTAACCAGAGGTCTATTAGACACATTATCCCTAAAAAAAACTTATTTTCTCACAACTGTATCAGTTAACTGAGAAAATTGAAATAAGCTAAAATCCCACTTATTCGAGGAATCTACCCCCCTCTGTCCTAAACTGCGAATTTAGATATTTGTAAAAAGAAAAGGGAAGGTACAAGCTAAGAAACCAAGAAGTTAAATATTAGAAATTACAAAAATCTGAATAATACAATATAATAATTTGTAAACCAGTCTTAAGCCAAATAAAAGAAATGAAAACAAATTATTAGAAATCTACATTTTAAACTCAAAAGAGTAAGCACCCCAACAATATTATAATTTAAGAGGATCAAATTGGATCGTTACTCGGAAGAAAATACTGCTGGGGAGGAGTTAAAGAGAAACAGTTTCAAGATTGAACATGGAAATGTCGCCTCCCAAGAGGGAGGTGGGGTAAAGGACGCAAACAAATAAAAAGTAAACAAATAATCGGGAGACGTGAGAATTTGCGGTAGACGTAATAATAATAATAAATAATAATAATAATAATAATAATAATAATAATAATAATAATAAATGGGGGTTTGGTGCGTTCTATTAATAGGATAATCAAAACAATTTGGTACAAGGAAAGGATTATTACTTATATTAAAAAACCACAGTTTTGTTCATATCGCAACAACTTATAAAACAAAAGGAAAGGTGCAATTTACAGTTTTCAGCATTCACCATGAGATCACAACACCACCATCCAGTCACAGCATTCAAGTTCGAATAGAGACCAAAATCTTTGTATGGTTCCTCCATAAAATAGAAAGGCAGTCCAAAAAATATAATGCTGTCACTCAGCTTATATAGAATCTAAGCATTAATCTTAGAGACGAATAAACTTAAAAGTGCTATTTCCGTACCAATGTCAGTCAAAAGCACAAACTACCAGTCAGCCTGATAGATATTAATTCTATCCGCCCTATCAAAAAATAATATATATTAATTTATAATACTTTTTCGTAGCCTATTATATAACGAGGTTTGTACGATCATGACGTCATAATTAAAATTATACATTTGGTTGATGTTAAATATCACATTATTTTCTAAGCCACTCTTATATTATATGTATAGCTTATTTAGATATTTTCTGTTGATTTGCTGGACTATGTATCTGACCTGAAACACTACTTGCTTAAAGCTATATCTAACTGACTGATTATTTCCCTCCCTCCCTTCCCCTATTGTATCTTTTCCGGCTGCATATTTAAGAGAAATTGCTCACCTTTATTGGGTACGTGCTACCTAGCTCGAAAGTTTTTCTTTGTATTTATCGTGAGTCCACTGTTGAAAATATCCCGGCAAGTCACAGCTCTGTGACAAACGTGATCTCTCTTTATCTCCCTTGCTCTTTCTAGCTTGAAAATGAACTCACTATCACGTGTGAATTGCTTTAGTGCGAAATTTTTTATGTATATGTTACGGGTAAAGCCGGAAATGAGAATAAACCTAGAATAACCGGGAAGAACGCACTTTGCTAAGCCACCTTGGGTAAAGAAAGAATAAATTTAAAAATGCTGTCTCTAACCGGGTGAAGTGCGAACTATCCACATGCCTATGAGTAAAGCAGGTTTCTTTGTTTTTTAAGACTTTTGAGCATACAGAGCAGCTGGTTGATCAGTTAACAATGGCTGTTGAGAGCGAAACACATGTTGCTCTTAAAGAGCGGTTTTGAGAAATAATTTCTTCGAAGGACTCGTATAGTTTATACATCAGTGATTAAAATATAGTAATTTTCTACAAGAACAGGATGATTCAAGTTAATGAAAAATACAAAATTATAATGCAAGAAGTTGTTAAGCTGTATTTAAAGGGTTGCATAACGTGTCAGAAGAAACTTAATTCACAGAAGAAGGGATTAGTTGTAAGGCCGATGATTTTTACTTCAATGTAATGAACAGTCGTGGACAAGCTGATTTAATAGACATACATACAAATTGTGAAGTTCTAAATTTATAATGATCTATCAAATTAATTAATTAAAATTTTTGTAGTTACGTCCACTTGAATCAAAAACCGTGGAGGAAGTAGCTAAAAATCTTATATATATTGCATTTTTTAAGTCCCTCCAATTCTTCAGTAATTTACAAATAATATAGTAAACCATGCCACAGCCAGTCTCAGGGTGGCGTCGAACATGCTAGTCAAGATGTGCATAACCCATTCGTGACGTGGATGGCGAAACTCTAACCGAAACTCTAACCAGTGGTCTGAAGAGCTAAGGTTTATTCAGCTTATGAAAAACAGATCATGTACCGATGAAATAAAGTGTCCTACTTAAGAAGCAATGTTTGGCTGTGATATTAAAATCGGTTTGGACTCGTCGTGCTTATCCGGAGATGTCATTGATGATCTTGAAACTGAAGACGTCTTAGACAATGTCATAAGTGAAACGCGTAACGAAAGTATCTAGACGAGTGGAGACAAAGATAACTACCAGGAGAACCCAAACAGTGGCGGGAACCGGAAGCAGATACAGACGTTTAAATAAACCTGGAAGATCCAAACACTGAAAGAACCTAGAGGAAGGAGTTGAAGGAAACCAAGAAGAGCCAAACAATGAGAGAAGCCAAGAGGAAAGAGTTGTTTTACCTTGAATAATTTAACTTGATCTCCAAAATCTAACCCTAGTACTAATTCTTACTGTTTTAATATACCCAATTTCTTTTATTTTTCCTTTTATTAATTAATTAATTAATCTGGTATTAGCTCTCAATATCTAATTAAAGATTAATTTATAATTTGTTTCCCCTAATTATCTTGTATCTCTCCAATAAATCCACCTCAGATATTTCTAGTGTATCCGGTATCCCCACCCATGCCACTCCCAGTACTCACCATTTCCAGAGAGCACCGGGTACCGTCCATTAGTGGTGATGTTTTCCCTATCTGCCATCTTGGCAGGCGCTTTATCGGAGTTGATGCTCCAGGTAATTTCTAGGGAAACACAGGTAGATAATCCCTACTCTAAGAAAGATGCATTGCTTCATTACCCCCTAATCTAACCTAAATACTAACTTATACTATAGCTAATCTTTCTTATTTCTACTTAACTTACAACTCTAGTGTTGAAATTACATTGTTATGCATCTTATTTATGACACTCCCAGATCTATTGTAGATCATGTGGTTCACGTAGGCCGCTGATGCAGCCATCCCTGCCACTGATGATGTGGGAGGCCCGGCACCTTCTTCTCTCAATATTCTCCCTTGTTACCAAGAGTATGGAACCTGTTTGCCTTGGGAGGAGCGCCGTCTTCTTCTTCTATCTTCATATGAAATTTGTGAGCACCAACGCTGTCTCTTGTTAGGGTAGTAGCTAGTATGAAACCATAACACAGGCTGTGATTAGGCGATATAAATATTCATGGCTCTCTGATTGGCTGTTATTTATAGCTTCCCATCCACATCCAAGTTTACTCCCTTTCCAAATCCATGAGAAAATTTCTCCTTAATTTCCCCTCTGGTTATTTCCATGACGACATGGGGTTAACGACCTGTTGTTCTCCTTCAATGTCACAAAGGCTTATTTCTGGAATTTTTTTCCTTAGGTATTCTATGTGGCAATGGGTTTTCCCTGATGACTCATACCTGTCGCCAGTTTGGCAGTTCAACAAGACAATTCACCTCGATCTGTGTGACTTCATCATTGCGTGTGATACTCCTGTATGATTCCTTTGACACCTTATGTTACTTAGTTTCTCAAACAATGAAGACCACCAATGATTATCGAAGTCCCCTGATATATGAATACAGATTCCCACTGTGTATTTCCCATCAGTCTGATCTATCAGTTCCATTATCTGCCTATCGCATCTTCTTTCAACTTTCCTTTCCGAAACACAAATGAATGTGGTTGAATTCCTATCCGTTATCTGTGTATATTCAGTCTTGAACACAATATCTTTCCCTAGATCTTTCCAATAACATTTAGTAACATATAGGTCTATAGGGCTTTGGTAACTTTGGGTCTTTATCAACCTCCTTAGCTATTATCACTATCTCACCCTGCTTCTAAACATAAGGAATCCTTCCCTGAGTCAGGCATTCATTCATCTATTCGGCTAAGAAGGGAGCTATTTCTTTCCTGCCTTAAGGACCACCACATAAATCCCAACAAGCTATGGAGCTTTGTTGTTCTTATTACTTCTTATTACTACCTTGACTTCGCTTGTGGCTATGAGGGACAATTCTTCCTCTTCTACCCTATACTACTCTCTCATTCTCTTCCAAATTCCTAATGGTCTTCGGATTCAAATTCTTGTGTGTCATTTGGAAGTAACGTTCTCATTAGTAGACGAGCCAAGTCTTCCCAACCAGTTGTCATCGACCCGTCTACTTTCTGCAAGGAATATATTGTGGCCGGGTGCTTTATCTTGCCTGTAGTGATCTTAAATTGGATTCCCCATGGGTTAGTATCTAATTACTCCTTCACAAATGCTCCTAACTAGTTATATTTACCTTAACTAAAGTCAACTAAAAATTTGCCCTTTTCTTTTTGTAGATTCCTAAAAGCATTCTTTTCTTTGCGGATCCCTGCAGTTTGATATATTTTCCTCACCTGACGCACCTTACCCCTTAACCACTGCAACCGGTAGTTCCATGGCTTATTTACACTGATACCACTTCTCTTCTTGACTGTATAGCACTCTGAAAGGCCTCCTGAATACTCCTAGTCAGATGCTTCACTATTTCATTGATATTTCCCCCTTGCACTAGCTCACTTGGTAGAATTAGAGATTCCCTGAGTGCAATCCAGTTTGACCTTTTTATACCATATCTCCTGTTGACCCAATCTTGTGACTTCAGCCCCACCCTTTTCTCTAACTTTAAAACTAATTAGATTATGATTACTAGATGTTACTTGTTCCTTCACTTTCCATTTTTTAACTATCTCCATAAATGTACATTACAAATCATCACGTCATTATCTGTAGATGCTCCAGCCCTACAGACATAGTTAGGTGGATTGTCCAGCTTTATCATCACTTCCAACTATAAAGCCATTATTGCCTTCTCCGGGATCTTCCTTCTCTTATCTCGTCTACTACCCGTATTTCTTAGATCTTTCCGAATAGCCTTATGGCCTGCCATTACGGTAAGTTAGCATTGACATCAGCCAATACTATGAGTGGTAACTGTTCAAACGTTCAAGCTATCTCTTGTAATAGGTCGAAATAGGGTTCAATTTGCTCATGGTATTGGAAATAAATACTGACCAGTATGTACCTTCCATACCTTCTAGCGAGTTCCTCATAAGTCTCTTTTTCATTACAGAACTGGGATATCTTAGTTACTGTTCTACTTTTATTAAATATTACTATCGCGCTCATTGGTACCCTATTCTCCATACCACAATCCTTGCAGTTACCACAAGTACGGGACCTGACATTTTAGCATATATGACTCCTGTAAACACAAAATTTTCAACTCTAGTTCTTTGGCCATGATTTGCATCTCTTGAAGCACTACCTTACTCCTCATTGCGTTTAAATACATATTTTTATTTGCAACTCTTCTTCTGGAATGCTGTAGTTTACCATTTTATGGTAAGTATGGAGACGTTAGTTACACTGTGGCT
>JBCFYV010003238.1:0-29008 GCA_039000515.1 Timema cristinae
AAAAAAACCTGTAAAAATAATTAAATAAAAAACTACTATGAAAAAATTTTTTAGTGTACATAAGGCTAGGGCCCTAGGAAAAAGCAATTAAGTGGCACAGGTAGGCCTACAAGCATAGGCCATTTTTTGTGAGATTGAAATACAAACCCAATAAAAAAAATTTAAATGTTTAAAATTGTATATATAACTACAAACTGTAGTGTTTATAGTGATTGGTATTTTTTTTTAATTTATCTGAGGTATTTAACATACACTTTCTGAACCGACTGAATTTCTAAAAGTGAGAGTGAAAGGGCCTTCCAATTTTGCAGGGAAAATATTTTGACAATACCTTCCAGGTGTTCAGTATAATTGACATGGGATTGACGGCTATAGTTTCCCTCCAAAATAAGTTATGTTACAGATTTATATCGTCTAAAAAATTTGGTGACCCAGTTTGTGTTGAACCTACAAACATCGGGACCTGGGTGAGCAATTTACCTCAAAATTAAGTAGATTGACCACAGTGATTAGTTAAAGTATAGTTATTGCTTATTACCTTTGTGGTAAAAAAAAAGCTTGAATTTCCACCAAAATTGAGTGTTAATGGGCAAACATTTTGAGTAACATACCATAGCGTAGAAATAAAATTTACTTTAGGCCTACTTTTTTCAGTATTAAGCTATTAACAGGGCTATGGAGTCTGAAGCAATTTTAGGTGGAGTCGATAAAAATGTACCAACTCAAACTCAAAAATAAAAACTTGGAATATATTTTATACTTTTTTTATTATTTAGGACCAAAATTTGTAATTTTAATTGACAAATGTATTTAAATATAAATTCACAATGCCAAAGAAGCCTCCCATGAAATAATTTAGGCCTAATGGATCATTTACTGACAGACAATTTGTTATTACTAATTAATATACATTAGTCATGTATGAACGTGTCTGAATCAGACAAAAGAAAAGTAAAGGAGTCGAAGGCTTGGTGTATCGACTCCACAACCCTGGTTATTAAAGGTGGCTCTAGGTACAAGGTTTCCCCTACTACTCTTTTTCTTCTATAGGGTTTAATTAATGATGGTTTGCAAAACATAAACATTATTTCCAGTGCAGTCATAAATTAACTTACATTATAAATATTTTTTACCACTGGAGTGTAGATTAAGCTAGCGTTAAAATATAAAGAAATAGTTCCTTCCCTATCTACTCCTTCCTATACAAGGTTTCTGACGATGCCACTGCTACCAAGTTCTCATTAATGTTGTTATAACTGAATTGGTTGAAGTGATTGATTAACGTTACTATATAATTAAAATTGTTGTGTTTTAATAATCATTATTGTAGGCTACATATGAAATAAGTTGTTATAATGTGAAATTAAAAGTTTTACAATTCTCCAACAAGATTATTTAAGTATACGTACACTATAAGTAGAACCGATGATAAGGAAAGTCTATGTAACAAAATATGTGAAAACAAAACAAATGAGTCAATTAAGATAATAATAGAACATCCTGGCCAAACTCCGCACCAAACCCGAACAAAGCTGTTTCGACAATGTGTGGCTTCCATCATTTGATCCAGGGATGTGAGAGGGATTCATCCTTGCGACATTCGGCCAGACACACTTGACACGTTTTTTCCAATGCAGCCTTAATAAATTGAAAACAAAGTGACAGCGCATAATAACTACTGGGATACACCCTAATTTACATATTCTGAAATACTTAATACAAAAAAAGGGCCCTTTTTACTATTCACCTTTAAATGACTTAAATTTTTTAAAAAAAAACCCAGTGGGTATAATACAGAAAAGTTTGGATGATGGAGATTTTTAAAAACATAAAGTACTAGACAAGATCGCCAACATAATCAGACTTTAAAGTGTGTTTTTAAAATTAAAACTAATTGATAAAAAAAAAGCACAAGCCATTAAATTTTTTTAAGGCTAAAATTGAAAAATTACTTTTTTTTCAAAACCGATTTCTCATATTCCCTTTCTTGTTTTCCATTTTTATCTACCAAAGTACTAAATGGGTGGGTGAACTTCCCTTCTGTAAATCAAAAAACTCTTGAATTTTTGGGGGGATTGTTGTTCTTTTTCATATTTGAAGCCTGGAAACCATGCAAACCTGTCAAGTTTTTTTCACTACCTTCCTCAGGGTAACTTGACTTTTATACTCTTTTATAAGTCAAACAACTCTTTGCTGCATTCCCCCGCTATCCACGGTTTTTCATAGCTTTTTTCACGCCGTGTTTCTCAATTTGGGCCCACACCGCAAAATGGGGGATATCACCAACAATGCAAACGCCAAGTCATGAAAAAAGTGCCATTTTTTTAAAAAAAATACTTTTTCTAAACCATCTTTTCTGTCCAATAAAAATGTGGAAAAACCCATTCTGTACATGTGACCGCACACATTCCGTTTTTGATTTTCTTAAAACCCAGCCAGTTCGGAATTTTTTTAAACCCCACAAGATGTAGAAATTTCCGTATTTGGCAAATTGTGTGACATATTTCAAATGTAACGCGAAGAAAGTCAAGAACATGAAATTTTCTCTGATTTTTTCTCCACTAACGCTCACCTAAAATAAATTTGGGCACACCTTAAATATCTCTGGTACAGATGCCAAATCACATTACTCAAGACCACTTTTTCGGAAAAATTGTTTTACTAAAATCCAGGGTTTTAGAAATGAAAACCAAGAAAATCCAAGGAAATTAAGAAAAAAAGGGAAAAAAAAGAAAATTTTCTGTTAAAACATGTAAAGTTATCAATGACAAACGGTCATTACCACCAAGTTAAAACAAAAGTAAATTGAATAAAAATTATGACACCCTCGGTTTTTTAAAGTTGTAACTTCTTTTGTTTAATAAAAAGAACAACAACACCCCCAAAAGAGAAACTTCATTTTTCCGGATCGGGGGTTATGCTCAACTTTAAAAGGGAATAATTTTAAGATACAAAAAATTAGGTGTACCACACTTCTTATTTTGGAGCCCAAGGGCCCTACACAACTCCTTCCGTGGGTCCGGGTCCGTATCCGTGGCCCGAAGAAATCGATCTACTTTTAAAAAGATTGCTCTGCCACAAGTCCTTACCGTAAGTCCTTACTCCGTAAAGTTGCCCAAATTTTAATTTCTACGGACTCTTTATACGGCTCCCAAATCAACCAAAAAATATGCGAAAGCCCTTGAAATAAAGAAAGAAATTCGTGATAGAATCCGTCCTATGGAAACATAACAAAATGAAAATACGGCACCCCGGGGACCTATTTCAAAACATTTTAAAAAACAAAAACCCCCCGGGAAAGGGGCTTCTAGAAATTTTTTTCTGGAAATACAATTCTCAGAAATTTTGATTTTTCTTTTTAAAATTCAACACCCCTATTTTTTGGGTTTATATTCCATTTACTAGCTCATTACCTTTTCAATTGAAAAATTGATAATATGATTTGAAAGGGATTCTTTTTTTATTGATTGTGTTGGGAAAAAGGCCTCTTTTGTTTAATAAAAAATTTAAAGATTTTAAAGCGCTTTAAAAAAGGAAATTGCCTGGCAAAGTATTTCAAAATCACGGATACCATAACTTTTTGGCTACAAGTGGCCTACTTTATTTTTGAAGCAAACCACTTTTTTTAAATGTGCTTTTATTTATAAAACGGGGGGGAAAAAATATATGCATAAATATTTATACTCGTTTTTTTTTTTATCAGGGTGACCCTTTTTTTACATTTAAAAACCACCCAGTTAGAAAAAATTTGAAATTGTAACCCAAACCCTCTTTTTTAAGCCCAGCCCTTTATAGCCTCATGAAAATTCATCGAACTGAGACTTTTGTACTTCGTAATACAAACCTTTCTTTTTTTCTAGCACGTCTTACTACCATTCAGTGATAGGCCCATACAAATTACAAAGGTAGAGACAAAGGTTAGTTCAGAGGGAAGGAACAGGAAAGGGTTAATTCGAAAAGTGCACCCGCTTTGTTACAGTAAGGGAAAAACCCCCCCCCTGCCCCCCGACCAAATTTTAAAAGGCATTTCCCCTCTTCAGCTCTACAGCATAATGTATCTGTTTTATATATTTTTCTACCTATCCTTTTTTTGACAATTAAAAATCCCCTGAGCAGAAAATGTTTCCAATTAATCTAAAACCCCCCCTAACCAGATTTTGGCATTCTTTCCCCTGGTGTACTTGGGACATGTAATTAATATTGAAATAGGGCTTGCAAGTTTTGATAGCCGCAAAAACCACACCACTCAAAGGGCTACCTAATATGTCAGGGAAAGCCCAAATTGTTTTTTTTAAAAAATTTTGCTTTTTTTGCACATAAATATCTTTCAAATCCCGCCTCGGGTGATTATTTAACGCACTAGATTTGTTTGATCTTACTGCCAAGATGGGAATCGAGGTTCGAATCTCATTCAGGTGAACGGGGGGGTTTTCCAAAAATTTTCACTCTCCCCCATCAAATGTGGTTCATTCCTCTAAATTCAAACCCCCCAATTTACAACCCATTACAAAAATTAATCTTAAAAAGTACAAAACCCCAAACGGTAAAGACACAGTGACAAATTAATTATAATCTTTTTAAATATCCCAAGTATCTTTTTTTTTTTTTTTATCCACGTCCTACTTGTTCAGCATATAGTAAATTGAAATACTCTAAGGATAGGACGAACAAAACTTTTAAGAATTACCCACATTTACATGGAAGGGGAAAATGGGGAAAACATTTTGAAAAACCCCACCTTCATAGACCAAATAGATTCAAACCCCCCTCGCTTTACACCAATACAACACAAAATGATGCTTTTTACCATTTTCCCTTCTGAACCCGGGTTGGTTTTTCTATGTATTTTGAAATAATTAGGACTAGAAAAGTGTAAAATAAAATTTAAAAGTTAATAATCGTTAAAAAATATTTTGGGCAGCTAAAGAAATTAATTAAACTGACTCGAATTAGAGAATATTTTGGGAGACAAATTTCTCAACAAAGTTTTTTTTGTTTCTTTTATCAGCTGACTGTTGACGCGCGCTCGGCTGAGACTATTTCTTTCGAATTTTTTTATTGATGAAAATCTCAACTACCTCATTTTGAAAGGTCACGTGTTACGGATACGGAACTTGACGCGTTAAATTTTTTATGGGCCGAACGGATACGGACCACGGGCCTACGGGTACGGGGGCTGTGTCTGGGGCCTTTAGGGGGAGCACACCCACTTTTTTCAGTCACATTTCTTTGTCATGGGGATTTTATACATGTAGGGAAAAGAAAAAAAATACTTCGAAAAAAGAGTTTTGAGTGATAAGGGGCTGATGCTTTTGGGGCGAAAGATTGATTTTCTAATTTCAAATTTCCGCCAAATATATAAAACTCGGGGGGAAAACACAACCCCAAAAATAGCAAAGCTTTTAAAGTTCACAAACATAATGAGTCCAATTCTTGAACCCATCACTTTGTTATTTAATTGTTCCAAAATCTCACAAATAGCTTTAACATATATTTTTACATCAAAGGGTGCAGAATTTTTTGGACATTTTTCAGGCCATTCACGTCTGACCTTCGTTGGTTTTTATCCAGTTTCCCCCTAAAATTTTTCCCTTTTTTTAAATTGATCTTGAAATTCCTTTATTTTGTTTATGTATTAACCGTTTTTCATTATTTATTTTTTAAAATATATCAATAACTAAAAGTAAGAGGGAAAATTCGTAATATATTATAAAAATTGAAATCAGCTCGATCTCAAATCTAGGGGCAGCAAGTACGCTTTTAAATCCCTTTTTTCCTCTGACTGTAATCCCCAAAACACAAAATTAGTTTTTTCTTGTACTCGAAAACATTTCAACTGATCTAGAAGCACTCTTGGGAAACCTTTTTTTTTCTTTCTTCATCCAAAGACCTGTTCTTTTTTTTGATTTTGATAAAAAATATGCTAGGCCCTTCAAAAAAAACAAAAATTCCGCATCTTTTTAAGGGACATCCCTGCGACAACAAATTTAGCAGGACGAACATGTACAAAAAATTGCATTTTGGGAAAAGTATCTCTTACTTTGGACTGCAACCATTCAAATGTCCCCATGACCCCGCCCCCATCGAAAATTTGGCAACACTTTTTTTCACAACCCCATCCTGTTCAAATTTTTCAACAAGATAAATATGCTTCCCGTTCTTTATCGAAAATTTCAAAACCCCAAAAAATTTTCGACCTTCCATCTTGAATAACATAGCACAGACCGAAGACAATTTGGGAAAAATTATTTACATCTGTTTTTTCATCCAGTTAATTTAAACAAAACGGTTTCATGATCTTTTTTTTTATTAACAGTAACACATTTAAAGGCATTGGTAAAATAATTTTTGAATCAAAATCGATATCCGAAATATAAGAATTTTTTTAAAGGGTTTTCTTCAATTTTTTTCATCATACTCACTAAAAAATTTCACTATCCAACTAATAACCTTTTTCAAAAGACTTACTCTTTTCTCATGACCTCTAAATCATTCTTTCCGTATCTACACCCATAATCGCTCATTTTTTCTATTTTATTCCAACAAGTTCATTGTGCTGCAAACCCGTTTTTTTTTTTCTTTAATCGAGCATTAGATCAATTCTTTTTTTAAACCAAAAGTTTTTCAGTAATCGGGCTTTAAATGATTTTGGGACAAACTGTTTTTTTTTTTTATTTATTATTTTTAAAAATTTTAAAAATATTTAAAAAAAGAAACAAGACCAACAACCTTTTTACATGGACATCCCCTCAACCATTAATTTTTTTTGAACAAAGGAGCTGAAACGCCTTAAACATGATTTATTTTGTACTAATGTTAAATTCAGGTGTGGGTCTACCACATTATATTATTTGTTTTTCTCCTCGAAAGTACACTGGGAAAAGCTATGTTTTAAAGTTTTTACCTATGACGCAATCACATTATGGTTGATTGGCCCTAGGGTAAGGGTCAGACTTCTATGCTGGTGGCCGGGTTCAATCCTCGGTCCCGCAAAGATTTATCTAATTACCAAACCCTTCCTCACCTCTGACAAGACATCTTGTGAATGTGAGGAATGCCATCTCCACCGGGGTTGGGATTCCACTTAAACTGTAGTCCTTCATTTCATCTCACAATCACCCTACCATTACACATTAGCGTAAGTGCGTATAACCCGAACGGGTAGTAAGACGCGGTGCTAATAATAATAATAACTTTATGGTTGATCTGTGGATCCGCATGTCTCGACTGGATATCCATGCTTCTCAACGGTTTATACTAAGGGAGCAAGATTGCTTACCTTGACGTCATATACACTGAATACCACTTACACAACTCACACATATAACCTAACACAATACATTAGTACGTTAAAAGTATAATCATTTTTGACTGTGATTGTTTTAAACACCAAATAAATTTAATTTTTATTTTAATGTGGTTTCGGTCACATATAGTAAAAGGGAAAAAACCAAATGTGTAGCATTTTAGAAAAATAGGTCCCGCTACCAAAACGATTAGGTCCGTGGTGATAACAGCCGAGAGTTACCGACTGAACGCGAACACACAGCTTAGAGGAACGTACACGCAGGCGCGGCGCTATTCGCTCACAGACCACATCAAGATAGAAGAACAAAATCTGTTGCATATTGAGCTTTGTATTAGAACAAGCCGCACATTCTATACCAAACAATAGCAAATCAATCATTAACCTTAACTTTTTTAATGGTAATTGTATTTATGTATCTATTTAGCTCTGGTAAGCAATGCGTACCTTGCGTCTATGAATACACGCCACTGCATTAAAATACTTATTATTTATCATAAAAAATAGTCTCCAATACCAATTTTGAACAAAATTGTTAAAAAAATTCACGAAAAACTTCAAATTTTACAAAAAACAGTCATCAGTAAAGTGATTTTTTCTTCAGAATAACTATATTATATATATAAACCATGATTTTTGGTGACCCCACAAAAATAAATCTAGTGCATGAGTCTGGTGACCACGATGGACATTCCACAGTCCCCCCACGCCCAATCCACTTGCGGAGTAGTGTCGTGTAGCAGTTGGCGCACTATTGCTGCATAGTAAGCTGGGGAACCGTCCCATTGCAACCACATATTCTGGCGCACAGGTAATGGGACGTCCTCAAGCAGGCGAAGTAAGATGGTGGCTATGAAGAAACGGTAGTACTGTGAATTCAGCCACTCCGGTAAACAGATAGGGGCAACAAAGTGTATCCTCAACAATTCTGGCTCATACAATGATATTGAATCGCTGTTGATAGATACGAACTTGAGTGACGTTCAGGTTAGCAGGTGCCCACAGGTGTTGTTGTGAGCGTTTGTCATACCATCGTATGTGAAACACGCTTCATCGGTCCACAGTATATATCCGCCTCGCGTTGTTGCAGAACAGGACAATGTGAGGAAGATCACCTGGCAGCAGATGCTGCGTTGTGGCGTAAGGGTATGGGTGGTAGTTCTCATCACGCAGACCCTGGTGGCCAACCGACTTTGATACGTTCGTAGCCCACGCAATGCCACATGTGCTGCGTGCTGTGTCCTGTTGGACAGTAGTTAGTACAGCATCCTCCATAGTCGGTGTCTCCATATTACGTGGCCGTCCTGCATCTACCGCTATGCTGGTTCCATTTGACCAGTTTCCCGGCAATGCAACTCCAACCAGTGAAGCACATTTACACTTGGTGCCGTCTGTTGGAAATAGCGGTCGGCGTACAATCATGCCACAGTCCGGCTTAACTGTTTGATGCACCCATGGTCATTGCCATGTCCCAATACTCTACATGTATGTTCTCCATGGCCTATTTGATACTGCTGAGCTCGACACTTTACCTATGCCTTACACTGACTCATAATGTAAGACACAGTGGTACCACATAACCTCGTTCTTCTTTGTTTTCAGAACTTCCATGTATTTTTATCGGAAACTGAAGGCCTAACGTATTTTTACCAAAGAGTATTTTCTACTTAGTTTGGGACAACAGAATCATGTGGTACAGTCCGTATCCAAGAATTTTCAGACACCCTGTAATAATATAAATATATATATATTAAATATATAAACACACATCAATATATATATATATATATATATATATATAAAATATAATATATATATATATATATTATATAATACACAATATATTTATGTATATATATACATGTATATATATATGTATATATATATACATATATAATAATTATGGTGTAAAAAACTTAACAAATACCTATTTTGAACCAAATTGCTAGATTTTTTTAATATTCAAATTTAAAGAAACTACCCATCTCTAAACTATCCTTAAATTAATTCCCCCCTACCACCCCCCCTAAAAAACATACAAAATACGGTTTTATTTATAATGTAAAATACTTTCGAAAACCCATTTTAAAAAAAAATCGCTAAAGCAATTTTTAAAATATTTTGAATTTTAAAAAAATCTTTTATCAGTTAACTAATTTTTTAGCAAATTTCTACCCGAAAACCAAAACAAGTACTGTGTACAATGCTATTTGGGGGGTTTAAACACTTCTTAGATATCCATTTTAAACGAAATCTTTGAGCCCTTTTTCCCGAAAAACTCGGATAAAAAAAATAAATAATAAGCTTGGTAAGTACTTACCCTTGATTAAATAGTTAAGGTAAAAAATCAAAAATCGTCCAGATGTCTAGATAAAAAAGTTTGAACAAAATTATTCAAACTGTTTCAGATCGGTGGCCAGGGACAAGGGCAGACGAACATGGAGACAGACAGAATTGTAAAATCAAATTTTTCTTTTATTATTCGAACACGTAAAAACCTAATGGTGTGACAAAGAAAACCATCCCCTTTTAATTATAACCTATTTACAATCATCCATACGTCACTATTCCAACAATATTCTACTTCTAAATGTATCGCCTCTTTGGCGTGTATTTGGAAAGGTTCTTTTGTTTGTTATTGGCGTGGGGGTTTAAAAAAGTGATATTAATGCTGGGATGAAACACTTTTCAATCATTAAAAAGAAGAAAAAAGGACTTGTTCCACTACTTTTTACCAGTTTAAGATTAAAGAAAGGAAAGTACACCAGGATCTTTATACTACTTGAAGAGTTGTGAGGACATGCATATCCTTCATTAAACATAAAGAAATATGACATATGATCGAGTTCCTCGACTACAGATGGCTAGGGTGAAAGTTTTTAATTTTCTTATATTATTGCGGGACTGAGATGGTTTTAATAAAAAAAAAAGGTAAATAATAGGTGGGTGTGACATGTGGCTAATTGTTTGACTCAAAGAATCTAATTTGTTAAGGGTAAATAAATAAACTTCTGTGCCATAATTTTGTACGTGGTTGGACTTAGTATATATTTGGTTTTATTTTGCCTTTGAAAATGTAAGGAAAAAGGTTTTTTTTTATTTTGTTATCGAATGATTTAAATTGGATTAAGATTGTGATATAATAATTATAGCTTTGACAACAAAACAAATGTTATATAAATATGTTAACCTAGATATGTGATTTACCGAGCTCCGCAGGCAGGTATAAGTATAAGTGCCTATCTAAATCCACAGTCCCGAGATTAATATTTAATTAAAATAAGTACTTTTTTTTTCTCTACATTTTTTTATATTTTTTTCACAGTGGCGCCTTAACGCGGGCTTTTCGATAAGGTTAGGATAGAGCAACCTAGTATTTTCAAATGTGGTTTAGTTAGAGCCAGGAAGGGTATTTTCTTAGAAGTAGGGACAGAGGACAGTCTAAGATAAACATAGGTATGAGGCTGAGGTTTTTACCCACAATAATGGATGGACAATCAATTGATGTAGGGTTGGAGGATGATGCTGCTACCACGACACCACAGCAGGAAAAGGTAGTTAGGGACCAAGTAGTGGTTGAGGATTTGAGCGACGACTCATCCCAAACTTATTTTGAGGTCCGTCACCAGACGGGGACAAATCCCTCCTTTCCCTATGGGAAATTCCCCATAGTACCCCTTCGTTGGACTTATGGCGGCTATCCAACAGTTGTTAATGGAGATGAGTGAAGGGCAGTTAGTCCTCGAGAGAAAGCTCGTTTTCTACTCAGGAGGAAACCCGCAGTGAGATTATGCGTCACATCGGTTCTTAACGGTCAGTATGAGGGAAGAGTTTTCAGCGGCAATAGGCAAGACCAGGGCCGACTTTGAGTTAAGTTGAGGCCACTGAAGAGCGGTTCAGGCAGGAGCTGGCCAGTGTTAAGAAAGAGATCCTGGAGTCAAGGATGAGCTTAGCCTGACCTTGGAGTCAAACCAAAGGTTGACGGCACAGAAGCAAGAACAGCAGGTCGCACAGCTAGAGGAAGGATTGAATAGACTAAGCCTAGAGGTGCGCACAGGAAACGAGAGTCAGACAAATACACTGGGGATTCTGAACTCTACTGTTGGCTCACTGAAGGACAAGAACCGGGATTTAGCCAAAACCCAGGTGGTGTGGATCAGAGGTTGACTGATACAGCCGAGGAGGTAAAAATGTAAGAACCAGCTTGAGGGTTGTCAGACCAGTCAGGTTAGGAGGGTGGCGACTTAAGCCCATTTTCTTCATCTTTGTGTACCCTTTTAGGAGACCGGGCTCTTGGGATAGACTCCCTAAATTCAATCGCAGGAGTGGGCAGATCCCGTTAGCCACCTCAACACTCTGGAGGAACTTTTGAAGGCGTCGACTAAATGATAAGGAAAAAATAAGGTTAGGGGCAGTTCCCTCACTGTGACGCTTTGCCTTGGTGTCGGTTAGTGCGCGAAAGCATCACAGGCTGGGAGGAGTTTCGAACCCGATTCCTAGCAATGTTTGGAGTGTGGAGATCCAGGCCAAATGAGGGCTAAATTACATGCGTCAAGGGACCATGAAACGGAGTACTCTGGAGGTTACCTTGCCGACATGTATAGTAAAAGTAGGAATTTCGAGTCGAACATCAGTGACTCTGAGTTGATATATATGGTCACGCATCAACTACCCATACGGTACCGCGAGATGTTGGTAGGGATTACCTACAACACTTTGGAGGAGTTTAGGCCGGACTGCAGCGCTTGGACGCTTTGAACAGGATAGGCGTAGGGACAAAGTAGGACAGTTTAGTTCCCCACTTCATAGGAGGCCGAACGTGGAACAGCGGGTAGGACCTACTCCACAGTTCAACTGGAGCACGTCCACAGGAAGCGTGGAGGAGAGTAGACCTCCTCGCGACCATTCAGGCCGTAGTTTAGTTTGGGGAGCCCAGTCAGAGCACCACTATCCTGGTAGAGGTCGGGAAAACTCCCATCATAACCTTGAGGTAAGAGACAAAAGGTCAGTCAACGACCTTTTCCCCAACCTAGGAACCACCCTTATGGGGACAACGACAGGGACTTAGGTCTAGGAGTAACTCCCATACCCCATTTCAACCGTCCCAGACGAACCCTCAACATAGGGTACCAGCTAACATAGGTCCAGTTTATCAAGGGCAAGCATCCCGTGGTTCTAGTCATCATCCTCAACCAGTTGATGTAAATGTAATTGTCAAAGAGGAAACTGTTGACCTGCGATGTAGGCAGCCCAGACCGGTCGCAGGTTCCACACACTCTGGGAGCATTTTTAGTATGTCAAGTAAAAGTTAACACCCTTGGTGTAGATCTTAGGGAAGAATTACTAAATAAAAGGAAGAAATGGAGAGTCAAGAAATCCGACGTGCCCATAGCCTATGTTAGAAGTTGAAGGATTATCTCTGAGTTGTCTATTAGATTCAGGAGCACCATAGACAAGATTGTTAAATTCGCTGGCTCTTTGTTCTATACTTAAGGATGTAAATATTGAATTTCCAAACTTCAAAAACAGAGTCATCGATGTGTTTGTCAGTCAGAAGAACGGAAGTAGCCAACTTTTGTACAAATAATTAAATAGTATCATCACTTGACTTCAAATTTGAGCATGGGAAGACAATATTGATATCAATATCTTAAAAAGGCGATTATAACTTGTATAGTATTATTAATTATTGTTTAGCGGCCAATCGACACATCTAGGTCATTAGGGCCTTGAAATGTAATTAAAAAAAATAATAAAACCCCCATAGGGGAAAGAAAAAAAAACATTCACCATCCGAGACACTCAACAGGAGTGCTCAAAGGGACTTTTGGTATAAATTAGTGATACACTTGCTAAAAAAAAAACCACAAGTGCATCACTCCAATAAAAAGACAAAACAAACATATTAAAATATAACACGTAAAAAGCCCAAACATTTAAAATAATAATACACTAAAAAGACAAAACAACATTTTAAATTGTAATAAAACTGTTAAAAAGATCTCAATATGAGTAATATCCAAAAGAGCCGCTTTATAAAGGGGACTCAAAGGGCATTAAAAAATCCGCCTGCGTATAAAACGAGAAAACAAATAACTCCATCCGCACTATCGCGTAATAAAAAACTAAGTCACCTTTAAAATCAAGAGCCAGACGGATAGGGGCTAGTTTGCGACACTCCACCAAAATGTATGCACACTAAGGGGAAATATCACAAAACTCACACACTGGAGGTGGATCCCTCTTAGTAAAAAACTATGGGTCAATGAAGTATGCCCGACGCGGGGGTCTCGCCCACGATGACCTCCTCTCTTCTAGACTTTCGATAGAAGAGGGCCACGCGACAACAACCGTCCCTGATGGACCGCAGCTTGTTCTGAGCAGGGTCGAGACCCACTGCTCGTGCCAGGTGCGAAGACTCCACGCCGAACAAAACCCCCTTTAGATCTAAACATGACACCCAGACTCGCCTCCGGGGGCAGGCGTGCTGCCTCCTTGGCTGCCTGGTCCGCTAGTTCATTTCCTGGAAGACCAGCGTGACCAGGAATCCAGCAAAAGGCGAGCCGGGTGATTTAATGAATCAATTTAAAAATTTGCTCATGTATCATCTGCACGAGGGATTCCAGAGTAAGAGGGGACAATGCCAACAGAGCACTCAGGGAAAATCCGTGCAGATGAGGACAGAACGGTGACTACTTCGGTAAACAAAACACAAAGTTTTAAAAAGGGCATATAATTCAGCCGTAAAAACACGGGTTTCTTTAGGTAAACCAAATTTAAAATTGGATCCCTTCCACAACAAAAGCACATCCCACGGAGGCTCCAATTTAAGCCGTCAGTGTAGATGCGCTCGAATCCGTGAAAGCGAGTGGAGAGGAGCTCTTTAAAAGGGTCCTCTCATATACAAAGTTTGGGTGGTCGCTTTAGGAACTTGGCAAGATCAAAATGGCATTGGGGTAGGCGTATCTTCCAGGAGAAACACGACCGGGGGATGTGGGATAGCCCTTGGCAAAACTACCCCCACACGTGTCGAAAACCGATGCATCCTGATCCCAACCGGCCTTGCACTACGCCATTTGGTTTCATAAAAAGACACGGTTAGGGGATGAAACACAGGACGATAGGCAACATGCTGCCCATGCAATGAATTTTCGACACGTAAGATGCCAAAGATAGGACCCCCGGGAAGATAGAGGCGGCTCACCGGCGTGGGCACAGATGCTGACGACGGGACGGGGTACAAAGGCACCAGTAGCCAGTCAAAATGCCAGCATGGGGACACTATCTAGCATCTTTAACGCCGGGGGGTCTAGCTGAGCCATAAACAAAGCTCCCGTAATCTAGTTTAGATCTGACCAGGGCCCTATACAGGCCCATAAAAGGTTTCCCTATCAGCACCCCAGGCCCGGGCCGCTAACGACTTTGAGCAAATTCAATACCTTGAAAACACCTCGCTTTCAGTCTTTGATGGGGGGGATCCAAGTTTAGTTTAAAATCGAATAAAAGTCCCAGAACCTTACGGTCTCGGGACAGGTAAAACAACGTTGTTCATTAAAATATTGGGGGCTTGGCTGTATCCGCGTAATCTATGGAAGTGGACGATGGGTCGTCTTGGGCCGCAAGAAACGAAAGCCATTACGAGATGCCCCACAACCATAGATTGTTTACAGCGAGTTGTATCTGTCGTTCAGCCCCTGTGGAGACTTATGAACTGCAATAAATTGCGTAGTCATCCACAAAAAGGCATGAACGAACAGGTGAGCGCAGGTTTCCACAATACTATTCATCCCGATAGCGAACAACGTACAGCTCAGAATACTACCCTGAGGCACCCCATTTTCTTGAATAAAATCATCGGATAAGGTGTTATTCAACTTACCCGGAAAAGTGTCTATCCGACATAAAATTAGATAAAAAAAGAAGGAAGGTTTCCTCGAAACCCCCAGTTAAAAAAGCGTTTCAAAATGCCGTACCGCCGGGTGGTATCGGTACGCTTTCTCCAGATCGAAGAAGACAGCCAAAGATGCTGCTTATGGAGAAAAGCGTCACGAATAGCCGTCTCTAGCCCAAGACAAGGGGGTCCACCGGGGATGGGTTACGGCGAAAACCACTTTGAAAATTAGATAGCAGATTGCGGGATTCTAAATACCATAAATCGCTTATTAATTATTTTTTCCAATATTTTACACACACAACTATTAAAAGCATCGGTCTATAGCTAGTTGGTTCTAATTTACCCTTTGCCATTTTTATATATAGGTATAACGGTTGCTGCCTCCATATGGGGGGAACTGATGAGATTCCCAAACACTATTATAGAGGTCTAAAAGAAATGCCTGTCCGGCAGGGGCAGCTGACGCAACATCCCCGTAATGAATGTCGTCGGGAAACCAGAGGCTGTGCTGCCGCCTGGGACGGGGCGTAGGTCAGTTCATTTTTGGGTAAGGGGGAGTTATAATCCTCCCCCGACTTTGGCCAAAGTCAATAGAAATGGCGCTCGATATCCTCTTATGAACTGCGAACTCTTGGTGAGCTCGCAGTGCTAGAAAAAAGCGGCGAACATCGAGCCCAATACATTTACGACCTCCACAGGGAGGAGACACGAGAACCGTTCGACATGAGGGCAGTATATTGTTGTTGGAATTGTTGCTATTACGTAATTTACGGATATTACCCCAAACCTTATTGTGGGAGTGGATATTGAAAGGGGTTGAAAAAAATTTTTCCTCCAAGACTCTCTTCTACTTTCACGAATGACACGGCGAAGCTCGAGCACGTAGAATCCGAATGACCCAGATTCTCCAGAGTAGGAACGTCGGTAAAAAAGACGTAGGGCCCTTCGACGGTCAAAAATTTAGCCAACCGCCCACTCCTCGCTCCACCAGGAACGGGACGGTGGCGCGGATTTGGCGAGGATTTAGGGATGGAGGCCCTCGCCGCCCGCGATGACCGTCGAAGTAAAATACCCAGTCTTTACATCGACGTCGGGAAAAAGGGGATTCGTGAAAACGGCGAGCTCGCGGAATTTATCCCAGTGGGCCGTTTAAGAACCCATTGGGGGAACCGGCTGTACTGGGGGATCTTGAATTTGTGAAAGCAGAAGGGGAAAGTGATCGCTGCCACATAGGTCCGATGAACCTCCCAAAGGAAGTGAGCAGCAACCCCGGGGGCTACATAGGCTAGGTCATGGCAGGGGATACACCATTAAAAAGGTGAGAAGTGTGTCTGGGTCCCGGTGTTCATTAACACCAGTTTCCCGAGACGAGAATATCCTCCACCATCCTTCCGCGGGTGTCTGTAAAATTAGACCCCCACACAGGGTTATGCGCGTTAAAGTCCCCCAAATGATATAGGGGCGGGAAGTTGTATAAAGAGGCCTCTAGAGTCCTTTTGGGAAACACGTTCACCTGGTGGGAGGTAAATGCAGCATACGGTTACCCCCCAAAAGGAAGGGAGGCTCTGACGGGCAATCACTGGAGATCAGAGACAATATTTATAAACTTATGATATAGTTGCTACGTGCAAATATAGCCACACCTCCGCTAGCCCATCAAAGAGTGGCTTTCGGTACAAATATACATCGTACCCACGAACATGGGGTTGTCAGTTGGGCGGAAAGTGGGTCCCCTTTGCAAACACAAGATGGGAGGATGCAGGGAAGAAAATTAGTATTTAATTTCCTCTACACGAGCATAAAAAACCCCTACAATTCCATTGTAGTAGCGACTTTATTTATTAATAATATAAATTTAATTAATTATCCTCACAATCCATAACACATTTTTTTAAAAATAAAAATTATTGAGGACTTTTTTAGGTCCTCTTGCTTTTCCCAATCTCTCTTGGACCTCCCGCTTCGGGAGAGCTTTGGTTTTTGTCCTGTAAAAGACTGGTCGGGGAATCCTTACCGAAGGCTTTGTTAGAGCCTTCGACGCTTTTTTTAAAAAATTTTTCGGCGGTCCCTTGCGGGTCTTACTCAAGGCACCAATGGGACTCGCCTTGCGACCTCACCTGTGCCACCACTCATCCCGACCTCCGAGTTCCTGAGGCGGGTTGAGCGGCTCGACAACGTCCGCACATGTTTAGGACCCCCGGGGAGGGCTGGGGGGCATTCCCCGATTGGGGCCCGGGCGGGCCCCTCGAGAAGGGCTCGGGGGGGGCCCACGAGGAAGGCTCGGTGGGGTCCCCCCAGGAGGGGCCCGAGGCGCTCCCCGAGGGGGCACCCCTCGGGGTAAAGGTGGGGGAGGCGACTTCGGCGAGGGTGTCGCTCCTTTTACTAATTTTGGCACCACCATAGAGGGTGCTGGTTGTCTTTGATGTCTCGAGTAGAGACGAGTGGCACAGGTCGTGTAGTCGTGTTGGCAATATTAACTGCACAATGGCAGTTGGGGGAATTTATGTTCTGGCTTACAATCTGACTATAAGATGTCTGAAACACCGGAGCTTGACTGGATATATATTCCTTGCGGGCCTGGGCATAAGGGATCTTCTTTTCACATTGGATCTCCAGGGCTTTTTTCTCCACCTTCCATTTCGGGCAGGTCCGAGACCAAGCAGAATGCGACCCTTGCAGTTGACGCAGAACTAGGAGACTCACACGGTGTATCGTGAGCCTCCTGTCCGCAATCCGCACAGGTTGGCCTTTCCCCGGGATCTCGGCTTCGTATGCCCAAATTCCTGGGACTGAAAGCAGCGCCGAGGATTGGGAACGTATGGCCTGACTCTGAGCACATGGAAGCCCGCTCGAACCTCCTTTGGGGGGATGGGAGTCGCAAAGGTTAGGATGTATGTATCGTTTTTTTCTCTTGTCCGTTCTTTTTGGTAATGAACGGTAGACCTCGGTGACATGCTGAGGGAAAGCTCCTCACAGATATCCTCAATGCTTACGCAGTCGGAGGTCTAACAAGTGACCACTCCCTTGCAAAAATTGAGAACCTGTGAGTTCCACCTTTACCGGTATATGAGTCGTAAATTTCTCAACGGTATTCGGAGATGGCCATTATATTTGAAGACTGTGTGTCAGTCGTGTCTGAATCATGATGGTGCCATCACGCATTCCTTATTGAGACTTCCGATTTCGCTGCTCCATTTATACTCTTTCGAGGATAAATGGGCTGACACGTTTCAGGCCTTCAGTTTCATTCACACAGACATCACCAGGAACGGGGCTGGGGCCTCACCACTTCCTGTGTTTTTATCAAAACAGGCTGGAAAAGGCCTTACCCGTTTTCCCCCTCTTATCAATATTACGCCCTGTGAGGGCCGGCAGTTTAGTTGCCACAGGGTTTGACAGTACGATGCCCGCGGAGACAAAATTAAACGGCCATGCCGTAATTTGGGGACAACCTACACAGTACTCGGATCGTAGACCCAGGTGATCCAAGTTGGGACTACCACATATGGCCCTGTTAACTGTCCCGACGAGAGGGTCTATACGACCTAGACATGACAACCTTCGCATAGAGCATCCGCCGAGACAGAGGTCGTCGCAGCAAGTTTGGGGGTAGGAAAGTGCCAATTTTACGTCCGGCCCTCATAAACGCAACCGATCTTTTTCCCCAAAATAGGGTACCCGGTTATTGCATCCCTAAAGGGCCCCTTTTACTAAGGTATTGCAACCGGGGCACTTTCATTTAGGACTCAAGGCAGTGGTATCCAATAATAAACAAAGAAGAGCCGGGTTAGTTGCCAAGGTCGTCAAAAGGAAAGGCCAAAGAAAATCTGTGCAGGATGAACGGTGGGGAAAGGAAGAAAAAGGTAAGGGTAGATAAAGCGAAGGGGGAAGAGTGAAAAAAGGGAGAAAGTGAAGGAAGAAAAAAATGAAGTGAAAGGAAAGATATAGGATAGGTTTGTCCCACACGAGGTACGTCCTGCACAGAAGCCTCCCCCTTTTAGTCCTTCTTAGACAAGCAGGGTTACTGCGGGGCTATTCTAAACCCCATCCCGCAGGGGATTGTATTATAAAAACATTCAATTAATTTTAAAAGCAAATTAAATGTTAAAATTTAAAGGGGTGGTCACCCTTTCGTGAGCCATCTCTCCGGGGGAAAAGAGGTACATGGCCTACGAGTGCCAGCCTGCATGGGTGGTGGCCTGGAAATACAACAATGTGGATTACAATTGATTATGTCTAAAGCCGGATAAAACAATTAAAACCTTAAAACTACAAAAAAAGAAGAAGAAGAAATTTTGAAACTCTAGGAAAGATTGGTGAACGATTCCCAGCAATCCAACAAATAACCGTGGCATTTTTTTTTCAAGGGTTGGAAGGTACACACCGATTATACAAGTCAGGCATCTATGTAAGGAAAGATAGAAAGATAAAACAAAAGTGTGGAGAAATTTTTTTTTTTTATTGTGGAAAGGTAATTTTTCCACAATTATTTCTTAAGAATTATAATGGATAATTTCGACAATCAGTAATAGATTATTTTATTGTTAAAGTAATCTACGTCAAAGAAGTTAAGAAATACCCCATGGGAAAGAAGATGCATCCCGAAGACCTACACGATAAGAAAAGTGCCTACAAAATGAAGAGAGAAAATCCTGTGAGTATTTAAAAAATATGTATAATGGTTTATAACCAGCGTCAAAATTAAGGCTAGTCCCTCTGTGCCGGGACCTGTTAGACTGGGCAGACTTGTGATAGTCACATGAATATTAAAACTTGTGAAAGGGGAGAACCCACACAACTTTTTTTGGAAATGAATACACGAAATTATTAAATGTTTATGGTGAAACTTTGAAGGTATTTATTTTTTTTTGTATATGTCAGAAGAAAATATAGTAAGAAGAGAAAAAGAGAGTGGGATTTCTGAGAGTAAAGTAACATCACAACTAAGGTCATTCTTTATTCATGTATGGGAAGCAGACAAGTTTAAAATGAGAGGTCTAAGACGTTATAAAGCATTTTTAGTTTAATATAATGAAGTTATTTTAAGAAAAGAAGTTAAATCAATGAACTTTATCTGCAATTGTTACCCCTATGATAGGCTTGTGTGTTTACAAGTATGAAATGTATAAATTGAGATGTGTAGCCCCAACAGCTGAGAAGAGACGCACCGGGAAATTTGATTTCACCAATTAGTCGCCATAAGCAGCCCCAGAAAGTGTGGTACCTGGTTCCGTCATTACGTTCTTTGCAGTCAGGAACGAGGGGAAATTATTTCCATTATCTTATAACAGACAACATTGTGTAAATGTCCTTTTTTTTTTTTATTTCGCTTAGTATTTATTTTAAAACCACCCTATGAAAATTAAAATATTCCCTACATGCAGCACCTTATGAAAGTGCTTGATATTTACGTGAAAATGGCCCAGTATTTCCATGGTAGGCTTATACTTATGATAGGGAACTTTATAACATTTTGTATGTCTATTTCTAAACAACCTATAATTTCATTGAAAAAGTTTTTTGTCAAACTACTATATTTTTTAATATATTGTGTCATTGTAGTCTATGTTTATCTCAGGTTTGAAAAAAGGTTTTTTTCTTCTTCATATAATCAAATAATGTTTGTAATTATTATTTTAACTTGTTTAATTTTTTCATATGGTGTATGTAAATCACCTGGCAGAGGATTGTTATGATAATCTCACTTTAAGAAGTTGAAATTCATATTATGAGAGTCAGCATTCGCGACCAGTGGGGTAATAAGAACCTAGGGGGCTGTAGGTACCCAAACAGTTAGGGTGAGTTTAGTGGATCAATTGAAGAATGATTGGGGCACAGTACATTTCAGGAAACACCAATATGGCCTAGTTCATGAGTTTTTTTTTTTTTTTTGGGAACAATTGTCTCATAAGTTGCAAGAGGAGAGTCTCATATTGAACACGACTATTTTCTATCTAACTTTTGCCATCCACTTAGCTATTTAATATTTAAAAAATTTTGGTTTAGTTAAAGAGTGGGGTAAACTAATAATTTAAAAATGTCCAGTCTATTGCTAAGGTGGTTTTGTTTCAATGTAATGAGGTAGTTTTTTTTTTGTGTTAGTAATTCAATTTTATGTAGGTCTAAGAATGCTAACAAACTTATACTATATAAGGCAAGCATTAGCCATGTAACATATTTGTGTAAATGTTTGTAAAAAAAAAAGTTATGTAAAACCCAAGGGATAACAAATGTTTCACCTGGAGGACCAACTAGAGTGCCATTTGAATTTGCGGTTGAAACCCAGGAGCAGGTGTTTTAATTTGTCGCTTTGGTGCGAGGGCGCCGACATAAGTCAAGTGCGCGTATTCAAAACCTATAAACCAATATGTAAAGGGTTAAATGAATGTACTTTCCGACCAACCTTACCTGCAAGAATCTCAACGGTGCCAATTTTAGAAGAAAGGAAAAGTCTTTGACAATGGACCTTAACTCCTACACTTTTAAATGCAACCCAATGGCTGGGAATGTTCCAGTAGCATTTTTCAATACTAAAACTAACTTCGAAACATTAGGGGGGAAATCTGGACAAAGAAAACCATCCCCTTTTAATTATAATCCCTATTTACAATCATCCATACTCACTATTCCAACAATATTACTACTTCTAAATGGGATCGCCTCTTTGGCGTGTATTGGAAAGGTTCTTTGTTTTGTTATTGGCGTGGGTTGAAAAGAAGTGATATTAATGCTGGATGTAAACACTTTCAATCATTTGAAAAGAAGAAAAAAGACTTGTTCCACTACTTATTACCAGTTTAAAAAATTATAAAGGATGTACACCAGGATCTTGATTACTACTTGAAGAGTTTGTGAGGACATGCATATCCTTCAGTAAACATAAAGAGATATTACATATGATCGAGTCTCGACTACAGATGGTCTAGGGGGAGAAGTTTCAATTTTCTAAAATTATTGCGGACTGAGGATGGTTTTAATAAAAAAAAAAAAAAATAGGTGCTGTGAGCATGTGGCTATTTTTTTTGACTCAAAGAAGTCTAATTGTGTTTAAGGGTAAATAATAAACTTTCTGTGCCATAATTTTGTACGTGGTTGGACTAGGTATATATGTTGGTTTTATTTTGCCTTTGAAAAAGTAAGGAAAAAGTTTTTTTTTTATTTTGTATCGAATGATTTAAAAATTTGGGTTAAAATTGTGATATAATAATTAAAAGCTTTGACAACAAAACAAATGTTATATAAATATGTTAACCTAGATTGATTTACCGGGGCTCCGCAGGCAGGTAAGTATAAGAGCCTATCTAAATCCACAGGTCCCGAGATTAAATTTAATTAAAATAAGTACTTTTTTCTTACCTTTTTTTTATTTATTTTTTTCACAACTTGAGGTCAAAATTTTCACGAATTTCAATACTTTTTTTTGATACGAGTAGATACAATGGGGGAAAAAATAATCATAAAGTAGACAAAGGATACTTGTAAGATTTTTTTTTATACATGACGTGTTAACTTAAATAAGTGGGGGAGTCCCCACGCGAGGTCTGCAAGAACTTTGGGTTTGGAGAATATCGGGAAAAACACGGAAGTTAATGACACAAAAACTCATCCCGCAGACGCACAAGCGTGAGCTTGCAGTACATGCCAATTTTATAGTTTAAAGAACATGCCAGATATAGTTTTTCAGAAAAATCTCATTGTATCATAATGGGCTCGAAACAAAGGCTAGTAAAGAAGCTTTAAACATGGCGACGTCAAAACGGCATCGCTAAGCTTTTTAATTAAAAAAAAAATCTGCGCTTAGTCTTAATACCCATCTAGTATATCATAATTTAATTACACTAAAAGGGTTAGATATGAGGAATACAAAATTGAGGAAAATGAAACTCGCATTTGCGTACATGAAGAATGGGAAACTATTTAAGATAAATCACTTTCGATGGGATTCAAGCCCGGACCTTGTTTTTCCACCCACAAACCGGGCTAGATGAGAACGGTTATTTGGCGTTGTTAAATGTTGTTAATTGATTGAAAATAATGTTCTTTAATGTGCATTTTCTATCATTATTTTAGAGATGTGTCTAAATTAATCATTCACAAGCAAACTAAAAGGGTTTAAAACATAAATGTAGTGCGTCCGTCATAGGCCAGCTTGCTGGAACGTTTCAAATATCACTGGTTACGTTTATCGTAAATTTTATTTCAAATTAAGTTTTTTTTTATAAAAAACTTTTTAAAAAATTAACTCGTTCCCTTACATCTGCATATAGCTAATAACACATTCATAAATTTCCAAGGCCCATGGGGGTAATCGCACCTTCCCTAATTCAATAAAATGAGAAAGATAGCACTCATTTGAAAATAAAATAACATCACACGTAGACATAGGCAAATTTACGGGTAGAACAAACATTTTAGGCTTATTACCTCTGAGTGTTTTTACATCATTACTGTTTCAAGTTTATGGCCCGGGTTAGGTTATTATTCAATCCCTTTATTTTCCACTACCGCTTGCTTGGCCTGTCGAGCTGCATATGACTTATAATCTAACTTAAGACAGGAAAAGCACAGCATCCAGTCCCCGCGTTAATTTATCACCGTGAAAGGGTAAACCCACGTTCACCAAGATACATTTTCGGCCATGGCCGGAATCGAATCAGGAACCCTTGTGCAGTAGGCAGACACTCTGCCGACTGAGTCAAGGTATCGATAATTTAGAGGTGTAATAGTAATAATTATTTTTTTTTCAACCCTAACAATCCTGAGGTGGAAGAGGTGATTCGTCGAGCCCACACGATGGTCTTTTATAATTTTAACCCAGCAATTTGAATTTGAATGACCTCACTCTCCATGAGTTGTCTACTAGACTCTTATTACGCGTCCGAGGTTGTTTTGTGCTGTATCTGTAAATATTTTATCACTATTATAGTTATATACTATAGGTATTCAAACCCTCACCCATAGAATTGTTGTGTAATTCGTGGCAACACTGTAGTTGTTTGTGCCGCCCAAACGTTCGTGGTAATGTAATAGTTCACATGAACAATCGTGAATATTTATTAATTCAAATGAAGCTTTCTATCAAATTATACTTAACACAACCTTTCACTTAAATCAAATCCACCAAGTATAGATAGAAAATGTATAATACCAAATTATTTAGTCACATTTTAACGAAAATGTACTTTTTATGTGCCTCGTTCTAGAAAAATCTGTTTTTGATATTTTGTTTATATGAATACATATTTTTCACAGCCCAAACGATTGATTATTTTTTTCCATAAATTTATTATTTAACTATATTGAGCTCATAGCATAAAAAGTGAACAGCAACTTTTTACCCTTAAAATATGTGCAAGAAGAAAAAAAAACACTCTATAATAATGTTCTTTATTTATTTATTATTAGCACCGCACTTACACCCGTTCGGATTATACGCTTAATACTAATTACACTAATTTATTTGGAATTGGGAGGGTTGAATATAGAGGAATGAACCCGCATTTGCGTAGAGGGAGAATGGAGAACCATTTAGGATAACCCCCAATTCACCCAAGCGAGATTTGAACCTCGATCTTCCCGTCCTCAGCAGTCTAGTTCAACACAAAACTAGCACTTAGCTACCTATACCAGTGAGGCGGCTTATGCAATTTTTCCCATTAATTTTCTTTTATATAAACATTGTCAAAGATTCTAGCCCATACAACTAATCTAAAAAATAGCATAATCAAACCCAGATTATCATCAAAAGGGAAAACTACCGAAATTGAATTAAAGTCACAAAAATTTTGGCATCATAGAGGTTGATTAATTTGATGTTTTAATCAAAACATTATCAAAAGTTTGCAATAATGCTTTCTTACCGATTACTGTATAATTTATCTTTACATCACTAATTAAATTTCTGAAAAATAAACATAGTTTTTAATATTTTTATTTGCGCCATTGTAGCCACATGATTGGTTTTCAAATATAATGGCTTTCTATGAAAACAAGTTTTATTTTATTTTAAAAAAAACGTGCAGCGAATCCTTTCAACAATAGCTCCCACATCTTAAACATCAATAAAAGTGCCCAAAATTTCAAATTTCAAAAAATGTATAGGGATATCCTCGATTTAGAAAACAACAGTTTCCCTTTAGAGTTCTAATGTTTTTTAATAAAACATTTATTTTTAAGGATTGTTATTAATTTTTAACATTGAACTATTATACAATTTAATTTTAAAAATTTGATCAAAAATAACAACTTTCTTAAAACACAACTTAAAAAAATAGCTCGTCTCGCCCCCCATTTATACCTCAAAGTATACCCTGATTTTGTTGGAAGAAAAGTAAGGAAATTCAAACATATTTTGTTGTGACCAACATTGATAAAATTTTACTAAATTAATTATGTTATTTATAGATATTGACAGTATCTATCAAAAGTTTCAATGCAGATAGCATAACCTTATGTATGAATACATTAAAATTATTTTAGTAAATAACTTCTACTGTTCTTAATTACAAATATCATACTAATATGTTGTTAACACAATTTGCATCGTTCCTGCTATTTCTCTTTATTCTACTTTAAAACTAGTGGAAATAAAACTAGGGAAAAAGTTTTACTATACTCTAAAAAATGCAATAGAACTGAAATGTTATAAATTATTTAATGTTAAATAAACAATCAAACTGTTCTCCTTTTACTGTTGTAAAATGAATGCAGAATGCAGAAAACCCAAAAATTTCGATTAGTTTCTGTTTCAGCTTCGTCTTATTTCTAATATACCGGCAAACCCGGTCGTAAGGGGGCCAAAATTTCTTAACCCCGTTTCTACGCCCCCCTTTTTAATTTTTGGGGAAAAAGTAGCTTTTTATATAATTTAATTTTTTTCCGACAACCGAATAAACCAAATCTGTAAAAAAAACAGATCCATAAATTATACACTTGGGCGCGGGGATTAAATGTCGCTCTTTAGTCGGGTTTTTGCTTTTGAAAATTTTTTTGGGGTTTGAATCTTTGACGAAAGTATAAAGCTTTTATTTCATAAATATTTCCTATCCCCTATAAAAATGCGGGTACTTTTTAACTAAATATACCTTACTGCTATACTCAATTAAATAATTATCTGCGATAACCTAAACAATTTTAAAGTGAGGGAAAAAGAAGTTTTAATAATCCCCTGCAGCAAACACACGGTTTAATGACAAACTTTCCTACGCCCCCAAAAGTCAACCAATCAGTAAAGGGGCGCTTTAAAGGGGAAATTCGGAATACACGGGTAGGCTAAATTGTCCCCTTTGGCGATAAAAACTTGAAAGACTGTCCCTACCTTTTTTAAAATGTACTACTTGTTGGAGGAAATCAAACATCGTCAAGTAGGGGGGGGGTTTTAATAGGGACTCTTGTCCCGATCCATAGGGATTTTTTGTTGTCACGAAGTTTTTTTCCCAAAATTTGTGGGGGGTATTAAAATTTATATTTTGTCAGTGGTCCATTCCTTCATACTTACGGTTTATACCTGGCCTCCCCTGATTAAAAGCTACGTTTACCGGTGAGCCGAGTGGGGTTTGACAGATTCGATAGGGATTTCCATCGACTAACTTACTCTGGTTCGTAAAAAGGGGATAAAAAATATTGTACCAAAGCAAATATGTTTTTTGCTGCAACAATGAACTTTTTAAAAATTTTTAAATGCTGTTTGAAAGCTTTGAGAAAAATTATTAAAAATTACAGCTGCTAAACATGACCTGACGTATGAACACGTAATGTCTACCCAAAATTTTTTTATCACGGCACCTTTCCTTTGAAAAACGACCAGACTCTGATAAACATAAAGTTTTTAACCTGCAACGGGTTTTAACCTTGGGCCACAACAAAAAATACTTTTTTAGTCCATGGGATAAAACTTGATAACAATAGGGGATAAAGCTAAAGAATGGACAAAAACAGTATCTAACTTTTAATTCTCCATGGCGAAAAAAAAAAAAAACCTCGACTTTGCTGAAAAAGAACCCATATCCTTAGCCTACATTTTTCCCTATTGACTAGAAAATATCAAACCAATTATTTTTATAATCATCTAGATCTACTATGAACAGATAGATATTGTGGAAATAATAGAAAAAAACAATTTGGCGACGACGTCCCCTCCAAATTTTAAAAGGGTGTTAACAGTCATTCACTTAAATTTTTTGATAAAAGAAACCGAGTAATTACAAAATATGATTATGAATATATTAATTTCCTCCAGCTATTTCCCCCCTTTTTTTTTGTGGCCCTTACAAAACGCGCATCCTCTTAGTTTTTTTTTTCGTTTAACTTACAATAAGGGGGTTTCTTGAATTTCCACAATATTGTACGATGTCTTCTTTTATCTGCTGAGTTTTCAATTATGTTGGGGAAACTCAGTGAAGTGATTGTTTCAGTACAGTGGTGATTTTTATCAGGGGTTCTTAAATTTTTCAAATGTTTTATCATCAAACAATTTGTTCAAAGCACTATGTTGAAGATTGTTTTGCTCTTAATAATTTTTCCCTTTCTGGTTTCAGAAAGATGAAGCTTTAGCAAAAACTGACCTTATTATCTGAGGAGAAACCTTCAAAAAAGTTTGCACACGATGTTTTGTGAGAATCGCTCATTGGATCTTTTAAATCGTTTTAAAGAAAAGAAAAACTTTCAAAAAAGCAAACCTCTTTACCAATGTCAAGCGAGGATGAACTTTTAATTCGTACAAGTGTTCAGGGAAAATGCTCAAGCTATCGATAACCCATCAAAGTTAACAACCCCTTTTGGCAAGTCCATACCTTGGGGCGTATGTCAAGAAAGGGCTTGCCGTGTGAGGATAAGACTAACGACGTCTTGGACAAAGATCCATGGTATCTTAGGATCCGCTTTTAGATTTAATTGCCACGATGGGTTTACGGGGTCGGAAAAAGGCAGTAGTTGGATCACTAAAAAGTGACTTTTTGGGTATCAACCATCGGACGGAAAAGAAGGTTAGTTTCGGATAATTTTTTTTTATAACAGAAATATCATAATAATCAGCTACTTGTACCAATCTTACACCCGGTCTTCCACCTAAATTTCTCAATGGGTAGTGGGGGGTTGGGAAGGTATAATTTAGACATGTTTATAAACGTGGGACTAACAAAGTAGGACGGAATCTCAACTTTCAGCGGAAGGACTCATATCCCCCCCACCTCTTTCCTCCCGTCTCGCGTGTTTTCCCGGGGTTCCCCCCCTCCCCCCCCGATACCAGAGACGGGGGATGCGGGGACGGGGATATTGGTTTAGAAGCCCCTCACCCCTTTCCCTCGACGGGTTCTCGGGGTTCCCCCCTCTCTCTCCCCGCTCGGAAGGGGTTCATGTTTTTAAACGGGAAATCCCCCCACCCCTTTCCCTCCGGGGATGACCCTTTCCCGGCTGGGGTTCTCCCCCGCTCCCACTCCTACAGGCAGCAAAATTTTTTTTGTAAGATAATTGTTGTTTTCCATCCTCCCTCCAACAAATGAGTCCCACTTCCCGAAGAATGTTTTTTTCTCATGGTACATTCGCGAAGAAACTTTTTTTGAAAATGTCATTTTTTTTCCATCCTCCACCAAGCAAATGAGGCTACCTCCAGGAATAAATTTTTTTCCTACCCACATGGTACATTCACGAAAAACCTTTTTCGGAAAATGATGTTTTGTTTTTCCCCTCCCCCACCTGCAAAGAAGGGGTTTCACTTCCAGGGAAAAAATTTTTTCATACTCTCATCATGGGACTTCACGAATAAACCTTTTTTCGGGAAAAAAGGGGTTTTTTGTTTTTTTCATCCTCCC